>JAUMHE010000019.1:1988621-2016803 GCA_032359235.1 Enteromius mattozi
GTTTTGCTCATTTCATCATTTCACGAGCAAGAGACCTAATAAAAGCTTTTGTAGCTTTTGTAGTTTATTTCAGTTTTTTATGTGGCTAATAACAGAAGGGAAGCTTAGCACTCAAAATTTTAAGATTTCCAGCATGTGCCAAAATAACACATAATCAGCCCTTAAACTATTCATATGAGTTCAGTATCTGTATGAATGGGTTTCTTCCACTTTTGAACCTTTAGAAAATGATCTCCTTTTAAGGGACTGGCTTTAGTTCTTTTGCCAAAGTGATTTATTGAACTAAAGTTTGACCTCAAGTGACCTTTAAATCAATCTTTGAAATGTTTGCATGTCAGCAGGATGTCAAACAATGTGGAAAAATGACATTGTAAGTTTTTAAAACTGATGGTTTTATGCTCTTTGGAGCAGTGTTATTGTTTATTATTGTGGCAAAAACTACTAAATAGTTGTTTTCAGTAATTTAAATAATATAATAAAATTAAATATTACATGAAAAGATTTCAAAAATAAGACATGTTGCGTTTGCAGCTAACTAAACTAAAACAAGTATAATTGTGTGCTTAATTTACTAAAACTAGAAAAAACAAATTAGCAAAAAGTCTACTAAAATGACAAAAGCACACAATTTAAAAATTAACTTGAAAACACTAAAACTGAAAATATAAAAAGAAAAGCTAATTAAAAAATTAATTATATTAATAATACTATAATAATGTACAATTTATACTAATTTTGTTGTTATCTGTATTGTATTGCTTTTACTTCAGGCCATTTTGTTACATTGAGAAGCTTCTACCAAGCAACAGGAAATTGCAGTACAGTTCATTTGCAAAGCATAACCTTTGACTTTAAAAACAAAAGATATGGGAAGAATTTTCTGCTCCTTTTATACGTTGTACAGCCTGTTTATTTAGCTGATTACATTGTTTGTCATGTTACTATTTACATTTCTCTGACATACTTCTCCTTGACATCCACAATAAACCTGTTAAGACCTATGGTTAAAGGATTTCCGTTTTAGTGAAACACATAAGAAAATCCATGATGAGTTTATGATGTTATTTTGATGTCCTTTATAAATCTCCATTCCTGTGTGTCTGTGTTCAGGACTGGGTGGTTTTGGGGCAGGTGGATGTGGATGTTCTAGTGGAGAAACACCTTCACATTGCCAAGGACTGGGAGAGGAACTTCAAAGCTCTCAAAGCCAAAGGAAAAGAGGCAGAGCGGCTGCCCAGGTATCTGCCTGTGTGTGTGATTATATTTACTGTGTGTTTGAGAACTGAGAGCTGCATTTACTGGTGTGTGTCTGTGTGTGTGTGTGTACGTTTACGTGCAGCACAGAGAAGGTGGACTGCATCACGGTGAACTGTGAACCCGTCAGAGTGGCCGTGGATGATCTCATCCAGAGGCTTTTTGACGCTCTGCTGATGTCCCTCAGGAGATCCATCCAGGGTGAGATCAGATCTTTAATACACTGTACAGCGCTCGCGGTGTTTGATGACAACATGCACATCCATTTGTGTTGTTACTGTTAACTAAAACTACAACTTTTTTGAAAACTGAAGTGAAGCTGAAATTCTGTAAGATACAGCTAACAACTAAGTGAATTTAAAAAAATATATATTTTCTTTTTTGCTGTTTTTAAAATGTACATTTATAAAACTATACGTTATTATTTTTACGTTTTATTACTTTTTAATAATAACCTTGTGATTAAATTACAGGAAAATGTGGAAAGGGTTACATTTTAGTATTCAAATGACTAAACCATGAATAAAGCAAAATATTTTAATACTAAGGTTTAATACTAAAAGTTTTAATGACTTTTTAAAAGAAATATCAATCAAACCCCAAAATTAATCCAAATGACAAAACCACATAATAACAAAAATTAAAACAAATAAAAATCAAGCAAAATATAGCGAACTATTAAGAAAAAGAAAACGTAAAACTAAAAATAAAAATAAACTAAAACTAAAACTAAAAACTAAAAATAAATGCTACAAATAAATACAATATTAAAAAGAAATATTTTTTTACAAAAGTATAAAATAGCAAAGGCACATAAAATTATTAAAATAAAAAAATAAAATCAAGCAAAGTTTAAATAATTAAAAATAACTAAAAATGGAAAGTACAACAAAATAAAAAAATATTGAAAATTAAAAAAACTTAAAAAATCACAAAGGCACATAAAATTATTAAAACAAATAAAAATAAAGCTAAATAAAAAAATATTCTAGAAATACATAAAAATTGCTTAAACTATATTGCTTAAAAAAATAAAAAATAAAATAAATTATATAATATAATTATAATATTATATATATTATAATAAATATATAATAATATAATTATATTATATATATATAGTTAAGTTAAAATTCAAAATATTAGTAAATGTTATAGTAGTATGTAAGTAGTACTAAAATAACAGTGATCCTAACAGGCACATTCTGTGACAGACAGATCTTTCCAGTGGTGTTCAGATGGTGTTACACTGACCTCTGCTGTTCGTATATGCACTGTGTGTGTTTACATATTTAATAATGCCGTCCTCTGTGTGTGTGTGCAGGTCACATTCAGGTGATAGACTCTTTCGTGAGCGGTGCGATGGAGACCTTGTCCTTGCGTCCTGAGAGCATTGATGAGATCGGAGAGGCCAACGCCAAACACAGCCAATTACAGACTCAGAAACCTGAGGTACATCATCACCTCCAACACCCTCTTTCAGTTGAATGGGGAATGTTCTTCTTCACATAAACAAGTATCATGAAGCCAGAAATTATGCACCAGCTTATTCTAGCTAAGAACTGCCCACTTACATCATCTGACGGCACGGCAGCACATAAAGAGAATTTGATTCTGCTAAAGGTGATGTTGTTGTGATGTTTTGTGCAGATACTGCCTCAGTTCCAGCAGGTGGAGGAGAAGAACAGGCTGTTGCGCTCTGTGGCGGGTGGAGGATTGGACACCATCAGCTCCCTGAGAGCCAAATGGGACAAGTTTGAGCTCATGATGGAGAGTCATCAGCTCATGATTAAAGAGCAGGTGCAAACACACACTAATGCATACATCTAACTGTTTGTACAGTATTCTGATTTTCCACAATAACCAGAGGTATTTTTCAACATTTATGCCTTTTTTCATAATAATTTATGTGTGCATCTTTACCTACAATATGTCATAAAATCATTTCACATTTTCATTTAGTCAACCTGCTTAAATCACTAAAACAAAAATTTAAATTAAGAAATTAAAAAGACATTTTAAAAAAAGACAAAACAGAATTACTAAAACCTTAAAATTAAAATCTAAGTGGGAAATATAAAAATACATTTTCCACAATAACCAGTAGAAATTTGCAAATATATTTGTCGTTTTTTTATTATTTTAAACAGCACTGTTTCATGTGTGGTTTTACCTACAAAATGTTATGAACCAGTTTTATCTTTAACTTAAACTAAATAAATGAAAAAAAAGGTTAATTAAAATAAAATGAACATTAACAGAAATAAAATATTATTTTATTTCATTTATTCATTTCAAGGCAAAATGTAAGCAAAAGGTAATTTCAAATGTTTATGTAGTAAAAAAACAAGCACAAAATGGCTGAACTTTAAAATGAAACGAAAATAAATTGAAATCCTTATGATTACTCTATTAATCTAAATACAATCTTTAATAGTTTTTTGTATGAAAATAACACACACAAAAAACAATAAAAATGACACAAATAAACAACACAACTACTGAAACTACTTTGAATTAAAATGTAAAATATGAAAAACGATACCAAAAAACAACAGTCATAATCTAAATCGCTAATCGTTATCTAAATTTAACAGATTGTCTGATCGGTTGAAGCTTTGTTGGTTGCCCGATATGTTTGTGAAACACACACACACACACATACGCACACATCTCCTGTGTGTCTCTCAGGTGGAGGTGATGAAAGGGAACGTGGAGTCTCGGGTGCAGGTTTACCAGCAGGACCTGCAGAAGTTCAGAGCTCGCTGGGACCAGCTTAAACCCGGGCATGACATCATCGAGTCAGGTGACCACGAGACTCTGCAGCGCTGCGTCCAGAACATCCATGACAGACAAGCTGAGTTCGACGAGCTGGAGAACACACGCAGAAAACTCATGTGTGTGACCTGACTCTTGTACTCGCATACAGAGAAACACCAGTGATATCACTCCAGTAAACATGTTTTTCGTGTTTCTCAGGGAGGACTGTGAACACTTCAGCCTGAGCCCTCCTGACGTGTCTCTGGCGACTGACACGCTGCGGGATCTGCAGGAGAGCTCAGAGACGTGGGAGCTTTACGAGGAGTTCCAGCTTGGACTGGATGAGAACGCAGAGCAGGACTGGATCTCCTTCAGGTCACACTGAGAACATTTCATTTGATAAACTATTGTCAGATACACAGAAGCCCAAAGCTCTTCTCTATGACCCATCAAAATAATTTATCATGAAGATATGTGACAGAAATACATATACTTCTATTACTGTTGTACAATGAAATGTACTTCTGAAAGTACGTAGTGAGTAATAAGAGTAATTTGAGTTATTAAATCAATTATAATAAAAATGATAAAATAAAAAAAATATATATATATATTAAAAAATATTAGATAACACATTATTTTAGGGTCTCTTAATTAGTTGCTTATTAACATGCATATTACTATACTTCTGGATGACCTAACTATTAATACGCTGTTTGTGATAGTACATTTCTATTAAACTGTAGAAATACAGAAGAATATATATATATTTTTTATGAATTTTCTTAAAAAAAAAAAAGAAGAAAAAAAAAAACTATTATTATAAAAATGCAATAAATTATTAAATTGTTAAAGTTGTATGAATTCAATTGATTAGACATGCTTTGATTAAAATCTAAAGCGAAAAATTTAAATGGATAACAGAGTTTTGGAAAAGTAAAACAGATTTTTTAATAAAAAAAAAAACCTTGTATATATATATATATATATATAGACCCTAAATTTAATTTTCATTTAAATCTTTAATAAATAGTTATTAAATTAAATGTTGTATGAGGTTCTTGATTTCAATTAATTAGACCTGAATACAAAAATTTTACTAAACTGTTTGTAAACAGTACCCAGAAAAAAAATGAAACGGAATACACTGAATCCAGAACAATAAAAGCGAAAACAAGATTTGGGAAAGACCACACATGGTCTGGGACATCAGATGCATCAGGAGAAATTTCTACAGACATTTGTGGACATTCAGAGTTTTTGTGTCTAAAACACACTTAGCATTCACCCAGGACTGAGACACTCTGTGTGTTTTCCCTCCAGGAGTAAGACTCACGTGTTCGAGGAGTTTCTGTTCGCGTGGCACGAGCGTCTGAGGAAGCTGGAGAAGCACAGCAGCATGTCTGTCAAACTGCAGAAGGAAGTGGACAGATACAAGGTCTGACAGCTGGATTATTCCAGATATTCAGTAGTGTTCTGTGGAAATTCTGTTGTATGTGTGGATGGGTCACGATCGGGTCATTTCAAGTGTTTGTTATAGTCAAAATCAGTGCTGCTACTAACTTAAGTAGGCTTGCTTTTTTCAGTGTCCTGACAAGAGATTAGATTTTTTCCAATAACTACAGTCAGTAGCTACCTTACTATTTCATTTCCCTCTCAAGTAATCTGAATTAGTTTAGTGAATTCATTTGGATGGTTCATTTTAATGAACTGGTTCATCTGAGTTGTCTCAGAGGTCGCTGTGTGGTAAAAATAAACCTTTAGTCTGAACTGCAGTTTATAAGTATGTTTACAGTGCATCTAATTGAGCCAAATTAAGATATTTGTTTTAGCTTTATTTAGTTTAATGTGATGTCTAGTTATATTTAACATATTATTTATACTTATAAAAATAACCCAAATTGAGATCCTCGTTATTTTATTTACATAATTTACATTTTTAGAAACAATTTAAATAACTTAAAAAATAAAAAAGCCTCTACTTGATCAACACAAACATGAATAAAGCAGAGAAATTTTTACATTTTATTTGTCTTCCAGCAAACATAACAAAACTCAAAAATAAGCCACTATTTTTGAATATTCATGTGTACATGTAATAACTACGTGTGTGTATATAGTGTATGTATATATTAATTTAATATGCATTATTCTTTATAAAAATATCTAATTTTATTTATATCATTAATATGTTTTGAAAAGTGAAATATTTTTATTATATAAATTAATTATACAAAGTAATTAAAAAAAATTACATTAAAATAGCTTTTTAATAGCTAACAAATTTTTCAAAAGTGTAAATTTGTAGTTAACTACTTAAAATGATTTGATTTATGATTATTGTTTGGTTATTGCTACTTCATTAGTTGTAAATACTTGCAGCTGGGCATAAGACAGGTGTGTTAAAGACGAAGCTGTGTGTTTTAGGCTGTTGTTCCAGTGCTGAAGTACGTGCGAGGTGAGCACCTCTCTCAGGAACACTGGCTGGATCTGTTCCGGCTCGTCTGTCTGCCCAGAGGAACCACGCTAGAGAGACTGCAGTTCAGCGACCTGCTGAGAGTGGCTGACAACATCATCGACAAAGCCCTGGAGCTCAAGGTACAAACACACACACCACACACACATACACACTCACTCTTCAGGTCAGGTCAGGTTATTTAGTATTTTGTGTAGTTTTGCATTGTCTTATTCAGTTCAATTCATTCTTTACCATGTCAAGTTTTTGTACTTATACCAGACGTGACCACACTGCAAAAATATGATTTTCTTAATTAGTATTTTTTGTCTTGTTTTTCAGTGCAAATATCAAACATTTTTAAGTTAAGATACAAGCAAAATTACTAATATACTATTAATAATATACAAAAATACTAAAAAGATGTTGAGTGTTGATTTGAAAAAGTGAGCTTAAGCTTGAAAGCATTCATTTTTGATTTTTGTTTTCTTCCTAAAAGTTTTTTTTTTAATTTATGATTCATTTAATACATTAGTAGTTTAAATAATTAATACAAAATAAAATTTGACATTTCTGTTATTGGTATGGTTTATTTCTATAAATATGCAAGTAGGTAGGGATTTTTTAATAAACCTCAATAATAAATATAATAATAATACAATGTATTTTTATAGAAATATTAATTATGTATTGTATTAAATTGAATATATGCTTTACATCCAAAAAGTTATTGTTCTGGTAGTGTGATAATGTCTGTTTAGGACAAAAAGTTAGATTAACAGGGGAAAAAAGCATTGAAGAAGAATTGAATAAAACACTCTTTAGTCTGTTTATAAACATTATCTGACCTCTACTAAAGTTAGAGTCCTCTTAGACATGATCTGGGTCAAAAACACTCACAGTAATGGTTTCAGGATCTGAACAGTCGGGCTCAGGCAGAGGTCACTATCCGTGAGGCCCTGCGGGAGCTGGAGCTGTGGGGTGCCGGAGCGTGTTTCACGCTGACCGACTACATAGACAGCCAGGGCGGCTCTCTGCGCGTCATCAAGGACTGGAGGGACATGGTCAACCAGGTGGGTGACAACCGCTGCCTGCTGCAGTCACTCAAAGACTCGCCCTATTACCTGCGCTTCCAGGACAAAGTGTCTCTGTGGGAAACCCGGCTTGCCGACCTTGATGAGTACCTCCAGAACCTCAACACCATCCAGAGGAAGTGGGTCTACCTCGAGCCCATATTTGGGCGTGGGGCGTTGCCACGGGAACAAGCCCGCTTTCAGAGGGTGGATCAGGATTTCAGGTGAGCGGGGAGGGGATGCTGGGACAGAGGTGAGAGGTGAGTGTAGAGTTGCTCACCTGTGTCTGTGTGTGAAGGACCATCATGTCAGACGTTCAGAGGGACAGCAGGGTCACGTCTCTCACCGCGCGAGCTGGAATCAGGAACTCGCTCGTCACCATCCTGGACCAGTTACAGCGCTGCCAGAAATCCCTCAATGAATTCTTGGAGGTGAAGCCTGTATTTAAATACATGATATGACTATTTATGTTTTAAATAATAATAAATATTCGCATAAATACATAATTAGAATAAAAATAGGAAATAATAAAATTATAAAAAAATAGTTTTATAATATAAAATGTATTTTATGTTTTGAAATCTTTTTGTCCTGTATCAATAACCACTTTTTCTTGGTTTGATATGAAAATCTAAAGTGTAAATAACGTAAAGCAGTGTTGCCTACTGACAGTGACACAAATATATCTAGCAAAGAAACAACATATATTTAAAATTATATTTAAAACATGTATATATGTGTATATATATATATATATATATGGTTTATTTTAAATGCATGCAATTTTATGTTTTTTTGCTTCTTTTCATATTTTTGTTTTGATCAAAGAAACAATAAATATAAAAATGTTAAATTAATATAAATACAAAATAATTGTATTATTATATAATTTATATTTAATTAATATTTAAATAGTTTAATGAGAATAATTATAATTATAATATTAATAATTTGTTTGCTATTTTCATGAATATTTTAACTCCTGCAGGAGAAGCGTTCTGCGTTTCCTCGGTTTTACTTCATTGGAGATGACGATCTGCTGGAGATCCTCGGACAGGCCACAAACCCTACTGTCATACACACACACCTGAGGAAACTCTTTGCAGGTGACACACACACAGACACACACACCTGTTCACATTTATCACACAAGCAGCTGCGTATAAATGTGGGGTGATTGTGTGTTGAAGGCATCAGCAGTGTGGAGTTTGATCAGAGTTTTCAGAGCATCACTGCCATGAAATCACTGGAAGGTGAGACGGTGCCACTCCAGAACACCATCAGCATTTCCAACGACGTGGAGGTCAGATCTCTGTCATGCAGTCTCTGTGTACATCGACACTAAATTAAGATAATATTAAATATATAAGAAAAACACATCTATAAATATACTGTATATAAATATATTTTATTGTTTTATGTTTAATATTCCTTTAATTTTGTGTGTTTACCAGATTTGGCTGAGCGCTCTCTCCACAGAGATGAAAAACACTCTGAAACATCTTCTGTGTGAGTGTGTGAACACTGGAAAGAAAGGAAACGTGGATCCCACGCGCTTCCCTTCTCAGGTAACACACACACACTCTTCAGAAACACCCATGAGTCTCTGCGGTTCAGCTGAAGTGACTGTGGAGTGACTCTGTTTCCAGATTCTTTGCCTGGCAGAGCAGATCCAGTTCACCGCGGATGTGGAGAACGCCATCCGAGCACAGAACCTCCATCAGCTGGAGCTGGAGCTCACCACCAAACTGGAGAGCTACACCAGTGTAGACACCAGCGTGGATGACACTGCAGGTACACCAACACCTGACTTTGTGTGTGTGTGTGTGTGTGTGTGTGTGTGTCAGCAGTGAGGTAAAGGTGACAAAACATTTTTTTAAGGATATCCTCAAAAAAATACTGTAATTGGTATTCATTATAATTAAAATAATTGTTCTGTCCTCATGTTAAATGTGTGTGTGTGTGCGTTTCAGTGACACTACTCTGGGTTTTTAATTTCTGTAATGTGAATTTCAGTGTTTATTGTTCTGACTGCAGGCGATTCAGAATGAAGCCTTTAATTTTCTGGCTGCATATTTACAGCGTTCGCTAATTGTCAGGTTAATCAAATGAATGAAGCGATGTGTATATCCATAAAGCTCTTTACTCCGTTTATGAGCTCAGGGGTTTATTCACTGCGATTCACCATAAATTCAAGTAAATGGAGCTTCTGATGAGTCTCACTGTTAGCAGTGATTATGGAGAAACTGCTACTGCGGGGTGGAAATTGTCCGTTACAAACACTTCCAGCCTGTTCTTTATACCTCTCTGTTTGATAAAAATACATTACATGCTCTCCAGCCCTCTTCCCAATATAATCGGTACTTCAAATGTGTATGTGTGTGTTTTTGAGGACATATTCATTATTAGTAGTACCTGCTTTGAACAAATCCTAACACTATCGAACTCCAGCCATTAATGTGGGTCTGATGGTTGTGTCTTGTAGATCGAGTTCTGCAGCTAAAACTGAAGGCTCTGATTCTGGATGTAATCCACAACATCTCAGTGGTTCAGAGTCTGAGAGATGCTCAGATTCACAGCACAGATGACTGGATCTGGAAGAAACAGCTGCGATTCTACCTGAACCCAGACCAGTGCTGCTCTATACAGATGGTGGACGCCGAGTTCAGCTACACGTATGAGTATCAGGTGATCAGCTTGGTCAACTGACACACGAATAATAATGATATAATGGGACTGGATGATCAAACAGTGGAAAGTAAAGAAGCAGCGTGATTTTATTTATTAATTTTTTGCACGTTTGACATTGGCTGCTCACCAAGACTACATTTATTTAATTAAAAAGTCCTGTTAAAATTCTAAAATATTATTACAATTCAAAAGAGTAATATTTGTAACAATATAAATGTTGTTACTGTCACTTTTGATGAATTGAATGCATCCTTGCTGAATAAAAGTCTAACAAAAGATTTTGTTGCACGCCTGTAGACTTCAGTGAGTCCAAAAATGTTGTATGTTTTTTTTTTTTTGTTCTTCTTCATATTTTTCATCCTTTCCTAACAAAATGCTTGCTATGGGTGTGAAAATAATTTTTTTATGACGGACAAAAGTTTCGTAGCAGGCATGTAAATATGATTGACACCACGTGAAGTCGTATTAATTTATTTTCGGATGAAAGACTCTGTGTGCAAAGACCTTCACACTGGACACATTACTATAGTATATTTTTTTTGCTCAGGTACAACAAAGGATGCGGTTCAGTTTCATATGATAGAAATGCATCCTCGGGCTGCTCTACAGAGACTGACTCTCTCTGTCTTTCTCAGGGTAATGCTCCTAAACTGGTTCACACACCCCTCACGGATAAGTGCTATCTGACACTGACACAGGCCATGAAAATGGGTTTGGGTGGGAATCCCTACGGCCCCGCGGGAACCGGCAAGACCGAGTCCGTCAAAGCCCTGGGAGGATTGTTCGGAAGACAGGTGCTGGTCTTCAACTGTGATGAGGTACAAACATAATAAATAAAAACACTCCACCTGCTGTCCCTGTGGGTCTTGATAGAAATCAATATACCAGATCTTCTATGGTCTGTAAGTACACAAATGTTTGCAGTCTGCAAGATTTGTAATGTTTTCAAAAGTAGTGTCTTCTGCTCACCAAGGCTGAATTTCTTTAATGAAAAACACAGTAAAAAATAGTGAACAATTATGCTATTTAAAATAACAGTTTTCTATTGTAATCTATTTCAAAATTTTGTTGATTCCTGTGATGCGCAGCTGAATTGTCAGCATCATTACTCCGGTGTCACATAATCTTTTAGAAATCATTGTAGTTTTCAAAAACTTCAAAAGAATAGAATATATTGAAATAATTTGTCTTTCGTAACATTATACTTGTCTTTACTGTCACTTTTGATCATTTAAATGAATCCTTGTTGAATAAAAGCATTCATTTCTTTAATTTTTTTCTACTGACCTTAGACTTTTTCGCAAAGACCTGCAAAGCAGTTTTTTTTTTCATTTAGGGTTCATGCGTTCACAGGATCCTTTGACAAAATGCATGTAAATCAGCTTAATGTGTATATAAAAAAATAAAAGTATACTGTGTGATCTTCATGCTAGCAAAAAACTATGCATTAAGCTCCATGTTACTGTGTTTGTACCAGATGTGCTGCCAATATTGGAAAAGTTTGGTCAGTTAATTTTTAAGGCAGTGAAAGAGGTTTATGTATGAAAGCGTCTGATATCTCTGTGTTTCAGGGCATCGATGTGAAGTCCATGGGTCGGATCTTTGTGGGGCTGGTGAAGTGTGGAGCTTGGGGTTGTTTTGATGAGTTCAATCGTCTGGAAGAGGCCGTGCTCTCTGCTGTCTCCATGCAGATACAAGCCATCCAGAACTCACTGAAGAACCACCGGACCACCTGCCAGCTGCTCAACAAAGAGGTGAGGCGCTCTGTACCAAAACCTAGCGAGCTGCCAGCTAGGTGTGAAAACACACAGTTTAATAGACTTGAATGTTATGGTGCGGAGGAAGACTCTGTGTTGTGTGTGTTTTCAGGTGGAGTTGGACCCTAATTCAGGCATCTTTATTACTCTGAACCCAGCTGGTAAAGGCTACGGAGGACGGCAGAAACTACCGGATAATCTGAAGCAGCTCTTCCGACCCGTTGCCATGACGAGTCCCGATAATGAGCTCATCGCTGAGGTCATCCTGTATTCAGAGGGATTTAAAGAAGGAAAGGCACTCGGACGAAAATTGGTCGCTATATTCAATCTGGCAAGGTAGTGACTGGAGACTGTGTTTAAGTTTTGACCGACTTTTTTATTTAAACAGTCCTGGGCTGCGTTTCCCAAAAGCATTGTAAGCTTAAGTACATCGTAGACCCATTGAAACCAACGGAGCTACCATCAACTTAGGCTTACGATGCTTTTGGGAAACACAGCCCAGTTTAGTCTGTAAGAAATTAATATTTTTTATTTAGCATGGATATATTAAGCTGATCAAAAGTGACAGTAAAGACGTTTTTAATGCTACAAAAGATATCTGTTTCAAGTAAATGCTGTTCTTTTGAACTTTCTATTAATCTGTGAATCTTAAAAAATACAATGTACCACAGTTTCCACAAAAATATTATGCAGCACAACTATTTTCAACATTGATAATAAGCAGAAATGTTTCTTGAGCAGAATCAGCATACTAGAATGATTTCTGAAGGATCATGTGACACTGAAGATTGAAATCAATAATTCAGTTTTGAGTACAGGAATAAATTACATTTTATGATATATTCACATAGAAAACAGTTATTTGAAATTATTATAATATTTCGTAATATTTACTGCATTTTTGGTCAAATAAAAACAGCCATGATGAGCATAACTTTTAAAATTGTGTGCGTATGTAATTTTATATGTGGGTCGAAGGCGAAAGCGGTTTAACCATAAAAAAAATAATATGCAATACTGCTTTAAATTGTTGTTTAAATTGTTGAAATAAAATTTAATATGCTTCCTTATTCTTTTATATATTTTACTATTTATAAGTCAGAACAAGCATGTTTTACGTACTGTAAATATTGTGTTACACTGAATAGTAGTGTAACGTTATTTCAACCAAATTTTGACATTTTATTTTTCAAAAAACTTATTTGAAACGTTAAAAGTTGACACTTTACCTACATTTAATGTGCTTTCTATGGACATAAAATCACTTTTGTGAATTTCTTTGACCCATACACATTGTAATTTACGTTTTTTAATAGTTCCAATGCAAAAGTCTCTAAAAGCCATCTTATTTTTAATGGTGTTTCCCCAAATATCTACTGACTGTAGAACTGTTCCTGTGCTCATCTTTCTATGTGAATGTGTGTGTGTGCAGGGAGCTGTTGACTCCACAGCAGCACTATGACTGGGG
The DNA here is from genome assembly GCA_032359235.1 of Enteromius mattozi. Taxonomy (NCBI): domain Eukaryota; kingdom Metazoa; phylum Chordata; class Actinopteri; order Cypriniformes; family Cyprinidae; genus Enteromius; species Enteromius mattozi. Next base: position 2,002,080 of record JAUMHE010000019.1, read on the forward strand.
TTTACGTGCTCTAAAGACAGTACTGAGAGGCTGTGGGAATTTACTGCAGTTACAGAGACAAAGCAACAACCCCTGTAAGACAATCTCTTTGGAATCAGCATCACATAAACTAGATCAGTCAGCTGTCTGGGGTCAGTTCACCTCTGTATTCTCCGTCTGTCTTGTCTGTAGTGAAGGAGAGTGGGTTAGTGGTTCAGGCCTTGAGGTTAAACACCATGTCGAAGCTGACGTTCGCTGACAGCTCTCGGTTTGATGCCCTGGTCAGAGATGTGTTTCCTGCAGTCGACTTTAAGGATGTGGAGTACGAGACACTCAAATCTTCTCTGCTGGCTGTTTATGAGGAGGCACAGCTGGAGATCATACCCAGTCAGGTACCTGACTAATCAGTGCTGTTTAAAAAACATAGTCTATGCTTAAATTAGTGCTGCCAAATGATTAATTGCATCCAAAATAAAAGTTTTTGTTTACATAGTACGTGTACGTGTATATACATTTATTATGTATATACAAATACACACACATACTTTGTATATTTTAAAAAATATTTACATTTATATATTTTATATTAGATATAAATATTTTTTATATATAAAACATATTTTCTTAAATATATACTGTATTTATATATACATAATAAATATACACAACACACACATATATATATATTATGTAAACAAAAAAAATATTTTGGATGCGATTAATTGTTTGACAGCGCTATATGTGTAATAATGTGGTTATTTCCAATAAGCAGTGTGATGTTTACATTACACAAGCAAACCTCTTCACTCCCATTTACATGTGTTTTTTCATTATTCGCAAAAAGTCTAGTGTCACAGAGTTCATTTGTGATGTTGTGTGAACACCATGCAGCATCCATTTACATTCCAAGCACTTGTGATTGTTTTTCACATTACTTATATATATGTATATTTATTTTAATTGTTTTAAACAAGGCTATTTTTTGTAATTTAAGTCAAAACGTTGTATTGCCAATTTGCCAGTTTTATTTCAGAATATTATATAACATAACATTTTATTTAAAGTATTGGCATTTTTAGTTAACTGAAGTAACTGTGCTGCCTATGCACCCTACATACTACACACTAGCCAGCAACAGTCATATTGCATTTATTTACATTTATGCATTTGACAGATACTTTTATCCAAATTGACTTTGCGTCCACGGTATACACTTTATTAGTCCATGCATTCCCTGGAAAGCGAACCCATGCTGTACTGCTTGAGCTACGCAATTCAGTACTGAAGTGCATGTGTGTGTGTAGATGAAGAAGGCTCTGGAGCTGTTCGAGCAGCTGCGGCAGCGGATGGGTGTGGTGGTGGTCGGGCCCAGTGGGGCGGGGAAGTCCACTCTTTGGAGGATGCTGCGGGCGGCGCTGGCCAGGATGGGCCGTGTGGTCAAACAGTACACAATGAACCCCAAGGCCATGCCACGGCAGCAGCTACTGGGCCATATCGACATGGACACACGAGAGTGGTCCGATGGAGTGCTGACGTCCTCCGCTCGACAGGTGGTGCGAGAGCCGCACGGTGAGGACTAACGCACACATTAACTCGCTCAGTGAATGTTAAATACTAATGTTAATATATGAAACAACAAATACACACATTAGCACAAATAAAAAACTGAAAAAACACACATTAACATGTTAAACAAACACTAGATGCATGCGTTACCGTGTCTAATGAATACCAAATTCACATAAACATACGTAAAGTACCCACATTACACTTTATAAACAACATACGTACATACAAAAAACACCAAACACACTTTAACACACTAAACAAGCACTGAATACACACAATAAATACATGTTTACACACAGAAGAAACAGTAAAAAGCTTTAAAAATAACAAATACACACATTAACTCAGATAAATAGTAATAATAAAATTACAAGTTTAAAGAAAATTACATTTTTATGACTCTGGTATATAAAATATATATAATAATAATAATTTATGTTAAATAATAATATTATTTTGAATAAATGAAATATAATTTTATTATAATTATTAATATTGGTGTTATTACTAAATAAATATATTAAAATTTTTAAGCAGAATAAGAATTTTTTTTAGTATTTATTGTATTTTCACTGTAAAAAAATTGTTTGAATAAATAATTTTACAAAACTATTTCATGTCTTGATGTCTTCATGTTGAAACGTGTTTATTTGGATTCGCAGATAGTCGTTAAAGCTTCTGTTTTGTTGACACCAGCAAGTTTATCAACACTTCCCATTGCAAGTTTGGGAAGAAGGTCCTATGATCAAATGATGATCAAACACACTTGCTTATACACCACAATACAGTAAAAATGCCTGACAAACAACAAATAGGCACATTAAAACTTCAAATACACTCAAAACGGTCAGAATGTTCAACAAACACCAAATACAATCACATGAATTCAGGATTCAGCCAGTAAGAGGTTTGTGTTTGCCTGATGTCATTCTGTCTCTTTCAGAGGTGAACTCATGGATTATTTGCGATGGAGACATTGATCCAGAGTGGATCGAGTCATTAAACTCTGTGCTGGATGATAATCGTTTACTCACGATGCCCAGCGGTGAGAGGATTCAGTTTGGCCCCAACGTCAACTTCCTATTTGAGACCCACGATCTGAGCTGTGCCTCACCAGCCACCATTTCCCGCATGGGCATGATCTTCCTCAGGTATCATCACTAAACACAGCACAGCCAATCATATGGCTTCATCCAATCCAAAGCAGCCAATCAGCTGGCAGTACGCTAATGTAATATTCCTAAAAACAGATAATCAGTGAGTGGAGTGAAGTGAAGTGAGTTGTGGCCAGGTATGGTGACCCATACTTGGAGTTTGTGCTCTGCATTTAACCCATCCAACGTGCACACACACAGCAGTGAGAAGTGAACAACCACACACACCAGACAGTGGAGACAGTGCTGGGAATTCACTCCCACCACCCACAATCCCTGCCGGACCTGTGACTCGAACCCCCAACCTTTGGGTTACAAGTCCAACTCCCTATCCATTAGGCCACGACTGCCCCCCACAGGACTGTGTATTTAAATATAATTTCAGTTGACATTTTTTGTTATTTTTTTTTCTTTGCCATTTTAATTTGGTTAGATTTTTTCAAAATAAATGAACATTTAGTTTTTTTACTCAAAAAATGTTTTTAGCCCTATACTTCAGTTACTTTTTTAATTGATAACATTTTCATTACATTTTTATCTTTTAATTCAGTTAATAAATAAACTAGTAAGTTCAGTTAAACACATTAGCAAGTTCAGTTAAAAACTAAATTAATTAACTTTTTTTATACTTTTCATACTGTTCATGTACTTTTCATTATATTTTGATTATATCAATTACTGTATATAAATAAATATTCTTTTGTTTTTGCATTTCTGTTTTCACTTTTCTTTTTAAGGTATTTTTTAATCATTTTAATTAATTTAAAACCTCTTGATATATACATATTTTTACGTATACATTTTTCATTACATTATTAACAACTTAATTCAGTTAGATTATTTAAATAACATTTGCTTTTAAATTTTTCTTTTTGTTTTACCTTTTTTATTACATATTTGCATTTTAATTCAATTTGATTATTTTAATAAAGCCTAAGCTTTTTACATTTACATTTATATATTTTTTTGCATTTTTTCATTACATTGTTTTAGCATTTTAATGTAGCTCGATTTCGGTTTTTTAAAAATATTTAGAATTTTTTGTAGCACATTGAATCTATGAGACATACTTTTTTTGTCATTTTAATCTTATAATACATAAATACCTTTACGTTTTTTAATATTTTAATTCAGTTTGTTTTATTTGAATTTACTTTTTTAAACTTTTTTAAACATTTCTTCAGTATGTTCACGTGGCCCTATGTGTGTGTTGCAGTGATGAAGACACTGACGTGGGCTCTCTGGTGAAGTCGTGGCTGAAGAGAGAAGAAGAAGACAACAGGATGAATCTGGAAAACTGGCTCAATGATTATTTCCACAAAGCTCTGGACTGGGTTCTCAAACAGGTCCTGTGACACACAGTCATGTAACACTGAGCTCTCATGCTCACAGCGTCATAAACATCCCTGATTCTCTCCACAGAGTGATTTTGTGGTGGACACAAGCCTGGTCGGGACGGTGCTGAACGGTTTGTCCCATCTGAGAGGGGTCAGAGAGAGAGGACAGTTTGTCGTGGGCCTCATCCGTGGTTTGGGAGGAAATCTCACGCTCAAATGCCGGCAGGAGTTCGCCAAGGAGGTCAGAGCTGCCCTGATTTATGGGAAATGTAATTTCATGCCTGCTCAGCCTTGCCGCCCGTCATTAAATTTAGGAGCCGCTCCCTTAGATTAACGCTTATGACCAGTTGTAATTTAAAACTTGAGTTTTAAAGAAGCTGCAGCGTCTCTGGCAGTGAAACTTTGGTCAGGGGTCACAATGGTCTACATTTTATGTTGTCCATTCTTAATGTCACTCAAGGTTTTTTGCAGCATAAAAAAGTCATTTTACTTTCATGGTCATTTTCCACCCTCTCTCTGACCAGTAGATATAAACAGGTGCTTTTGCTATTGTATCTTTTAATACATCTATATGTAAATGACCTGTAAAATTTGTTTAGCTTTTACTGCCATATGTAAGTCTGGTCAAAATGTTGAGTATTGGGTAGGTCAGCGGTCCTTTACTTGACTCCAAAAACTCAAAAAAATATTTCTTTAGTAAATCTGCTGTAATCCTGACAAAGCTGACACAATCTGGGAAATATATTAAATGAATCAGCAATCAAGTACTGTATTTTCGTCTTCAATAAAATGCTTGAGGGAAAAAAAGATAAATACACTTTTAAACATTTTAATGCAGTTATATTATTGTAACACTTTTTTTTCTGTTACATTTCTTTATCATTTTAATTCAGTTAGATTCTTTTAATAAATAAATAAATTTACATCTTACATATTTTTAATACAATATTTTTGTTTTACATTTTTCATAAGTCTTATATTAATTTTTTTGTTTACATTTTTTACTATTTTAATTGAATTAGATTATTTAAAATAATAAATAATAATTAAATAATATATATGTATGTATATATATATATATATATATATATATATATATTACATTTTACTTCAGTTAAATTCTAGCATCTTGTTAATAGTGACAATTAGTCCTTAAAATAAAATGTTACAGATTTTACATTTGTTTTTTTTTTATTATTTAATTTATATTTTTAGCATTTGAATTCTTTTAGGTTCATTTAATAAATATATTTTAAAATGTCCTTTTTAATGCATCGTCTCATTGCATTACAAAATTTAGTATTTTAATTTAGTTTGATTATTTGAAATAAAAATTAATAAATACAATTAAGTTATTCTGCTCCCCCCTTTGAAGTTTGCTTTAAATGGCCCAGGCTCCTGGTTTGAGAACCACTGGAGTAAGATTCTATATGTAAATGTGGGCAGTCATATGTTAATTAGCTAATTGGTTGTGATGTGATCATCATAAAGTCTTTTTGAATGTGTGTTTAGGTTCTTAGTTGGGCCAGAGAAAGTCCCCCTGATCCCCGGAAGCCCCTGGACACGTATTATGACTCCGCCTCCGGCCGTCTGTGTGTGTATGAGCTGCAGCGAGGGGACGGTGTGTCTGTGGATGACCTCAGTAACCCACACAATCTCCCCGTCATACACACACCCGACACGCAGCGCGGACTCGACCTCTTCACCCCGTGGCTCTCGTCCAATCACAGGCAGCCGTTCCTGGTGGTGGGGCCGGAGGGATGCGGGAAAGGGTATGACACAAATACAGTATTATAGTTACCTGAAGCTAATGGTATTTAAAAACATTTTTGGTAATTGACATGCAACAAAATATAGTTCGTATGAGTTCTTGCTTTTACTGGGAAACAAACTACAGCTTTACTGTTTGAAAAAAAGCTAACTAATTATTGATAAAAGCACAAAAAAGTGTTTACATTTAAAATACACGCAATGCAAAATGCTAAATTACAGATTAATTCAGAACAGGATTATTTTAGTGTCACATCTGGTAAAATAAGCAGGCATGTAAGTGAATCAAACTGAGGTTTTGATTGAAACAGAACTCAGAAACACACAGCAACTGCTGTTAACAAACGAGGGAAGGGAATTCTGGGCATATTCGGCCCAGGGTAGGTACTGGTTCCAGCTGTCCAGATGTTTATGACAGTAGGCCCAGAGATAATCGACCTAACTCCTGGATCTTGCGTTCGGTCTGGCCGTTAGTTTGAGGATGGTAGCCGGATGACAGGCTAATCGTGACTCTGAGCAGATGGAAGAAGCCTCGCCAGACCCTGGACATAAACTGAGTGCCCCGATCCAAGACGATGTCTTAGGGGATACCAAAATGACGGAAAACATTATGAAAGAGGGCTACTGCAGTCTCCCATGCAGTGGGCAGCCCTTTCGTGGGAATCAGTTTACAGGACTTGGAGAATCGACCAACTACGACAAATGTGGTGTATCCATTTGACGAGGGCGAGTCGGTAGCAAAGTCTATGCCAATATGGGACCAGGGTCGATGGGGAATGGGGAGTGGCATGAGCTTGCCTTCTTGTAATCTGCGAGGTGTGGATGTTATGGCACAGAGCGAACAACTCTTGACATACCGGTCAATATCCCGGGCCATGTGGGGCCACCAATAGCGGCCCTGGAGAAGTGAGAGTTGCCTGGGTGCCCGGATCCCAGAGATGTATGAGCTGAGTCCAGTAGATCGAGGCGGAGAGAGGTGGGTACATACTGCCGATCTACTGGACCTCCCGGTGGAGCAGGTTCCTCGAGGGTAGCGGTGCAGATCTGGTCATCGATCCATCAGAGGATGGGAGCAACGAACACAGTTGGTGACAGAATGGGATCTGGAGTGTCTGATACTGGGTCTGGCTGATAAATGCGGCCAGAAGGGGAGTGCACGCTGAGAGATGTTGTGCGATGCGGCCAGCCTTGTTCAGGAAGTTTTCCAGTCCCATGATGTCATCATATATGGCCATTTGTTGGCGAAGAGGTATATCCAGGCCATTACGGAAGACAGATAATAGAGCGACCTCATTCCACCCGCTACTGGTGGCCAGTGTGCGGAATTTCAGGACATATTCGTGGATGCTGGTGCCTGCCTGTCGCAAGTGAAGTAACTCCTCCTGTACAGTGAGTGTGGAGGTGGCTTGACTGAATACTTCCCTCAGATGATCATAGAATGCCTGTTTAGATATGCACTCTTGGATGACCATAGTGCTTCCGCCCATTGGAAGGTTCGGCCTGACAGGTAAGAAATCAGGAAGATAATTTTGGATTTACTCATTTTACAAATTTGAATAACTCACACTGTAGGAAGGAAGCCATTGCATAGGGCCGGATCACCCGAGTAAATTTCAGGGCGTGAAATTGGGCTGGAAGCACGGGCAGAGGGTTGTGGCAGCACCTCTTGTAGGGCTTGAACGAGGTCTGCGTGGGGGTCCATATCACCCAAATCTCCTCCTGGAGAATTTGTTTGAGGGGCTGGTCTTCTGTCACGTCTGGTAGAATAAGCAGGCAGGTAAGTGAATCAAACTGAGGTTTATTGAAACAGAACCCAGGAACACACAGCAACTGCTGTTAACAAATGAAGGTAAATAAGGCCGGTAAGTTTCAAAGTCTTATCTGAGATTCCACAAGCACAGTTCCTCCAAATCCACTTGCCAACAGACAAGTTGATTGGCAGAGCAAGGCAGACAGGTAAGTACCAGCGGTATGTAAATTATAAGATCAGCCAACAAGTGAAAGAGGGATCGCTGAATATAAGGAGGTGAAAACAGGTGGGGAACAGGTGTCAGTAATCAGGTGATTTGTGATAGTGGATATGTGGCGGGAATGTCGGGTGGATCAGGTGACGGTGTGACATATAGTTACCTAAATCTGAAATTATAAAATATAAACAAAACCAAAAACATGTTTGTCACTCACATTTCATTTAGCTTAACGTCATGTGCTATAATAACTAAAATGAAAAAAATAAAAAATAAATAAAAGTCACAATATAAAACATTTTTAAAAAATCAAATTATAAATAAAAACTATGATAGTATATTAATAAACTAAAGTATACAAAATGACTGATTAATTCATATGTTGTTTATTATATTTAACAATATGTTTAATATTAGTATTAATATATATATATTTATTTATTATAATTCATTTAAATTTAAATTTAAATCCGTAAAAAAACACTTCATTACTTGAGATAAAAAACCAGACCAAAAAAAACAGTTTATTTCAACTCCTCGCCAAGGCAAAGTTTCTCATTTTAAGGTAGTTGACTTAATTTAGTTAAACTTGTGTGTGTGTGTGTTTCTGTGCGTGTGTCAGGATGCTCCTGCGGTGTGCGTTCTCTCAGCTCCGCTCCACACAGGTAGCTGTGGTGCACTGCAGCGCTCAGACGTCGTCCCGTCACGTCCTGCAGAAGCTCTCACACACGTGTCTGGTCATAAGCTCCAACACGGGACGTGTGTACCGGCCCAAAGACTGCGAGAGACTGGTGCTCTACCTCAAAGACATCAACCTGCCCAAGCCCGACAAGTGGGGCACCAGCAACCTCATCGCCTTCCTGCAGCAGGTCCCATGCTACACTCTTTTAGTGTAAATCAAGCTTACTTGTGCCATTTGAGTTTCTCATGATGTTTTTCCACAGGTCTTGACGTATCAGGGCTTCTATGATGAGAACCTGGAGTGGGTCGGACTGGAGAACATTCAGATTGTGGCGTCCATGTCAGCAGGCGGCGCTGTTGGGCGGCACACGCTGACATCACGCTTCACCTCAATCGTTCGAATCTGCACTATTGAGTGAGTTCTGATGCACACACACACATTGGTTTTTATTGTTTATGGGGGGCTCTCCATAGGCCTAATGGTTTTCATACTGTACAATCTGTATGTGCTATTGTCCTTCACCAAACCTACACTTAACCGTACCCCTTACAGGAAACTACAGGCATTTTTAGATTTTCAAAAAACATTTTTTAGTATTTTTTAAGCCATTTGAATTATGGGGACAGTGGCAGTTTCCTCATAAACCACCTTTAAATTGTAATATCTCTGTTATACCCATGTCATTAAATTAATTTGTGTTCCATAAACCACAAATACCAACACACACACACACACACACACCATATACTCACAAACACACACACACAAACACACATTAATCTATCTCTCCTGTAGTTATCCAGACAGAGAGCAGCTGCAGACCATCTACAGCGCGTACCTGAAACCTGTGCTGCAAAGGACTCTGGGTAATGATCCAACCTGGAGCTCTGCAGGGAAGATCCACCAGCTTGCCGGCTCATTGGTGCAGGTGTACGAGCAGGTCAGATCTGATTGGTCATTGATACAGTCTCTTCTGCTCACCAAGGATACATGTATTTGATCAAAAATACAGTTTAAAAATGTTAAATATTATTGCAATTTTTGCAGCATCATTACTCCAGTCTTCGGTGACACATGATCCTTTAGAAATCATTCTAATATGCTGATTTGCTGCCTGAGAAACATTTCTGGTTATTATTAATGTTGAAAGCAGTTGTGCTGTCTCATGTTTTTGTAAAAACCATGATAGATTTTATTTTTTGACGAGTAGTACATTGACAACAGATAATTAGATTATTATTATTAATAATTATTATTAGATCATTAAAACTAAACTGTTACTTGAAATAAATTAAACTTTAACTGAAATAAAACATTTAAAAAACCTTGAACTTATTTTATTTCATCCATTTCAGCATTTCTCGTTTTCATTTAGTTTAACCAAAACAGAAATTAAAGTGAAAACAAAGTATAAAAAAATATAATTCAAAATATTACCATAGAATCAAAGAACAGCATTTATTTGAAAGATTATGTAAGTTTTTACTGTCACTTTTGATCAGTTTAATGGACCCTTAAAGAATAAGAATATTAATCTTTTTTAAAAGTGTATGTTTTATCTGGAGTGTGTTTGTGTTTCAGGTGAAGGCTAAATTCTCGGTGGATGATCACAGTCATTATCTCTTCACCCCGTGTTTGCTCACACAGTGGGTGTTGAATCTGCTGCGATACGACCTGAGCGCAGGTGAACTCCGTACATTCATTAACCAGCACAACTCACTAACACATCCCAATACTGACCGCTCAGTGTCCTCAAAAACAGCCTGGAATACACTACGCGATTTTTGCTCCTATTTCTCTCTGATTTTCCAGTCTGAAGAAGTTGACACTAGCTGAGGAAAGTCAGAGCCAGTTTGCAAATTAAAGCTGACAGATTCCACAGAAAATCGGGTAGTGTATGATGGTCACAGACTCAGGGTTTTAGCTTCAGACTTTGATTCTATCCAGTCGGAGGATATCAAACATGTTTGATATTTTCAGCCGATTTTAGGACACATTTGTTTGTATTTGTCATGCGTCTCCTAGCAACAAGGCACACGTTTTTGCGTGAATTTGTTTTAAAGTCTGGTAGTGTATGATCCTCGCTCATGTAGTGTATGATGCCTAAGATATATGTATGTAAGATATATGATTTCCTTTGTCACTATTTACAGATTCGGTAAGTTTATGATGCCTAGTGCTTTAAAAATCTGTTCAGATTTTTTTTCAGCCTTAAGACATGGGCTCTGTTCCCTTCTAACTCAGCAAACCTAACCGAAAGCTCCCAGGTGACTGATTGACTGATGTGTGAGCGTGTGTGTGTGTTCAGGTAAATCTGCTGTAGATTCAGTGCTTGAGGTGGTGGCGTATGAAGCCCGGCGTCTGTTCAGGGACCGGATCGTGTCCTCTAAAGACCTGAATGTGTTTGATAACATCCTGTCCTCCATCATCAGGGGCGACTGGGGCTCGGACGCACTGGACAGCATGACAGGTCACACACACCCACACACATACACACACGCGTACCCAAATGTATCGCGTGGAGGTTGGGGACAGTGCCTCTGCACAAACACTTGTTTTAATTCATCCAGTATGCATTCAATTCATTAAAAGGGACAGCAAAGACATTTATGATGTCTATTTCAAATAAAAGCTGTTCTTTTGAAATTTCTATTCATCTGTGAATGCTGAAGAATAAAACTGATCAGTTTCTACAAAAATACTGCACAGCACAACTGTTTTCAACATTTATATATGTCAGAAATGTTTGTTGAGCTGCAAATCAGCATATATTTCTGATGAATCATGTGACACTGAATACTGGAGTAATGATGCTGAAAATTCAGCTGTGCATCACAGAAACAAATTACATTTTACTATATATTACAATAGAAATCTAATATTTCAAATTGTTATAATATTTTATTTTATTCTATAATATTTATTTATGCTTATTCTGTGTTTTTGATCCTTTGATTGTTGTATTGTGATTTATTGCAGATATGTATTTTGTCACGTGGGCTGCGTCTCATGAGGGACGTTCTCCTGATCAGCCTCTGCCAGCACACGGTAAACTGCTCGGACGTCTCAGTGCCAGTGACCTCAGTGAGATTATACACAAGGTAAGACAAGAAATAAAAAATCACACATTCATAGTAGTGTTTGCTTAAGCAGTCACTATTACTATACTTAATAGGGTTGGAGAGTATTCCATATATAATCTTTGGTCATATTTTAATGATTATTAATTATTATCCAAAATAAAAGTTTTTGTTTACGTGATGTATGTTTGTATACTGTATTTATTACACACACGTACAGTATATATTTTTAAAAAATACATGTAATTATTTTACATCTATATATTTATATATTAATATTTACACACACACACACACACACACACACACATATATATATATATATATATATTTATTTATTTATATCATATATAAATATATTTCATATATAAACTACATAGTTTTCTTAAATATATACATCCATGCGTTTGTATTTATATATACATAATAAATATTCACAGTACATATATCATATGAGCAAAAACTTATTTTGGATGCAATTAATTGAGATTAACAGCACCATTTAATACATTTTATAACTGTAGTAGTTATTATTTTGTGTAATAAATTTTATTAAATAGATTAACATCAGTTTTATTTGTTCTTTTTTGAATTTATCAAGTTTAATTTCAATTATTGAGTTTCATTTAGCTTATTATCGTTTGTTTTTTATTTGCTAAATTTTCATTACATTTAAATGAATTTATGTCGCTTTGCATCTCACCAGGGAATAGTTCTGTACGGCCGTGATAACCGTGAGCTGGACATCCTGCTGTTTCCAGAGGTTCTGGACTACATGTGTCGAGTGGACCGTGTGCTGAGCTCTCCGGGTGGCTCGCTGCTGCTGGCTGGTCGTAGTGGCGTCGGTCGCCGGACAGCTACGTGTGTGGTCAGCCACATGCACGGGGCATCACTCTTTACTCCCAAAATCTCCCGCTCGTACTCGCTGAAGCACTTCAAATCTGACCTGAAGACTGTGAGTCTGTCTCTCTCTCTCTGTGCTAATAACACCAGGCTCTCACTCAAATGCTCTTTCTCTGTCTGTAGGTCATGCAGTCAGCCGCTGTGGATGGACAGCAGGTTGTTCTGTTGCTGGAAGATCATCAGTTTGTTCATCCTTCCTTCCTGGAGATGGTCAACAGTCTGTTGTCCTCAGGTCAGTTATTTAATAATATTATTAAAATTCGATGTACAGGGTCATTCGTGCAATATATTTTGTGTTTGTAACAGGCGAGGTTCCTGGTTTGTACTCCACTGAAGAGCTGGAGCCTCTGCTGTCGTCTCTGAAAGATCAGGCATCACAGGATGGATTCACCGGGCCAGTTCTTAACTATTTTTCCCACCGTAAGTTCTCACCCACACACACACTATTGCGTTGAAGTTCTATAAAACATTTATCAAGCACATTTTACTTTTCTGTATTGATGCATTTTATTATTGCAACATTCCTGTAGCTCAAATGATAAATTGCAAACCTTGAATGCAGTAGAGTTTACTTTGGATAAATGCATCTTTTAAATGCATAAATGTACATAGGGGAGCCATTGTTTTTTACCTCATCTTTCTCCAATTATACTTTAAACATGTATGTGTTTGTGTGAGTATTAGCATGGTCCGTTCACCATGCTAAAAATTGTTATTGTTAATTAAAATAAAGCTGAAATAAAATAAAAACTAAATATCAGACGAAAACCTTTAACTCAAAAAAATGTAAATGCTGTCTGAGATAAAATAAGTGCAAGTTGAAAGAATAAAATTAGTAAACACAACTGAATTACAGTTAACGGTAAATAAAATTTAAAAAAAATAAAATTAATAAATAAATAAAAAAGACATAAGCAAATAATGATGTTAGTTAAAATAACATTAAAATACAAATATAAAAAATATAAAAATCAAGCCTATTTAAATAATCTATAAGTAATACTGTTTTCATGTGTTTGTGCAGGTGTTCAGCAGAACCTCCATGTGGTTTTGATCATGGACTGCACCAACGAGCACTTCACCATTAACTGTGAGAGTAACCCCGCCCTCTACAGGAAGTGCTCCGTCCAGTGGATGGAGGGCTGGTCTGACAGCAGCATGAAGAAGGTGGGCAATATTAGAAGTGTCATTTGAGTCATTCATTTAGCACACAAGCTCTCCGTTTCTATGATCATGTGACTCTCCTTCAGATCCCAGAGATGCTGCTCTCGAGGATGGAAGAAGAAGATGAGATAGATGGAGACAAACAGAAGAAGAAGAAGAAGCCTGGTATGACGTTAAAGAGAAGTGTGCGCGCTTACAGTATGGCTGTACGTGGATTTTAAACTGCTCTCTGATTGGTTGTGTTTCAGCATCCGTGCATGCAGAGCTCTATCGTTCCTTCCTGGCAATTCACGAGTCGTGTCGGGAGTTCAGAGCCACACCCAGTCAGTACCTGAGCTTCCTGCAGGTGTACCAGTCCATCTACAGCTCCAAGCGGAAAGAGCTGACCCACAAACAGCAGCACCTACAGGTCAACACTGATGGAGACAACAACGAACACATAGGCAACATACACAATGCATGAGCGCAACTAACTCTATGTCAGAATGTGCTAAGATTAAGACTTCTTTCACAGTTATTTTCTTGGTTTCTCGGGTTGTCACTACTTGTATTTTTCCGGAGTTAATGCAGTTGTGTTTTAGTGAATGATGTGTGCACAGAACGATTAAGGAGTAAAAGGTGAACGGGCAACCATATTTAGCTGCAGTATGTACATGGCCTTATGCTAATGTTTCAGTGCTTATGTGACTGCAGGCGGGTGTGGCAAAGCTGAACGAAGCCAAGGCATTGGTGGATGAGCTGAAGAGGCGGGCGGCCGAGCAGAGCAGCTTACTGAAGACCAAACAGGCAGAGGCGGACGCTGCCCTGCAGGAGATCACCACATCCATGCAGGTATGTGTTTGAGAGACGCGTGTGTATTTACCTGAGTGTACCTGAGTGTATTTACATTTGGTGCATTTCAGAACGCCAGTGACCAGAAGACAGAGATGGAGAAGATCAAAGAGAGAATGGCGCACGAGGTCTCCAAGATTGAAGAGAGGAAGAAGAAAATAGACGAGGAGCTCAGAGAGGTTCAGGTGAGCACACCTGTCTGGTAGACCATTATCAGTTAACTACAACTAAAAAAAATAAAACATGCTGGCAACATTCTGAAATAATACACTAATATATGTATATATA
>JAUMHE010000019.1:2016903-2033173 GCA_032359235.1 Enteromius mattozi
ATATTATTTCAGTACATAATTTCTCTATTTTTCTTTGTCTTTAGACAACCGGTTGTTGGAGAAGTCTGATCTTCAGGTTGTTTTTTCTGAACGTCTCCAGACTGAGAAATACGAGCAACAGAACAGACACGACCTCAGGTGCTTGTGGCAAAACTTTCTCAATCAATTCTGACTCAAATCATGTAATATAGAACTCTGAGCCTGAAATACTGAGTTATGTTATCTTTTGTTATCCGTTTTAACATTAAAGAGACTAGATAAATGTCGAGAGATGTGCGTTATGTGAAGAGCAAACAGTTATGAATTATGGCATTATAAATACAAAAAGGTAACATGATCTGTGTGTGTGTGTTTAGTCCGGGCGTCGAGGGCGGTCGCAGTGATTCCCTGCAGCAGGAAATGGCTCAGATGAGAATTAAACATCAAGAGGAGCTGACGGAGCTGCACAAGAAACGAGGAGAGGTGAACATCAGCTCTGCTAAACGCACACATTTACATTACAGTGCCCACATTTACATATCAGAAGCTTGATCCTGCCAAGTCACAAGTTTTACGTTCTTTGTCTTGTGACTTGTATGAGATAAAATTCTAGAGCAACAATAGCATTAGAATCAGTTCTATCTGGTCATTTGATTAAATTAATTAAAAAACTTTTCTTTAACATTTATCACTCAGAAATTTCCTGTCTAGCTTTTTTTGTATATTTAATTGTTTTCGTAATTTTCAGTATTGCTGCTTATTATTTATATATATAAATATATATAAATATTCTTGTATTTATTTTAAAAACAAGTGTGGTATTATGATTTACTAAAACCAGAAACATAAAAAACAAATACATAACAAAATTGCTAAAACCTTGATGATTTATATGCTATTATAATGTACATTAATGTTTTTATTTGTAATTTTTTTAATTATTATTACTAGTTTTTGTTTTTTAATATATCTATTTAGCTTTATCTGTCTTAAAAAAAAAAAAAAAAAGAACTAGTAAAAATGACAAAAAACGCAACAAAATTACTCAAATTAAATGGAAAATATAAAAAATAAACTTGAATTCAAAATATAAACTGAATTTATAGACACATATAAATAATGTTGGTGGGAAAACATGCCAATGAAAATCTCTTTATGTGTTTTTAACAGTTGGCCCAGAGCGTGATTGAACTAAACAACCAGATTCAGCAGAAAGACAAAGAGATCCAGAGTAATGAAGCCAAGTGAGTTCAGTGTGTTTATGTTTTATGTGTGTGATTTATATCTGCAGTATGTGAATGTTTTATATGTGTCTGTCAGGATGCTAGAGTTTCAGCAGCAGATCTCTCATCTGGAAGGAGAGTGTCGTGATCTCCGCAACTCTCTGGCCGATCTGGAACGAGCCAATCAGACGCTGCGAGACGAGTACGATGCCCTGCAGATCACGTTCAGTGCCTTGGAGGAGAAACTACGGAAAACCACAGAGGACAATCAGGAGCTGGTGACACGCTGGATGGCTGAGAAAGCGCAGGAGGCCAACAAACTCAACGCTGAAAACGAGAAGGACTCCAGGTCAGGAAAACACTCTTTTTAACTCATGCTTTTACCTAAAATCTTGAAAATTGGACTGTTTGTGTCAATAAAATACTCTTTCTTTTCTACCTTTCTTTTCTTTAACTTTAAAACTAGCGCTGTCAAATGATCAGGGAAAAATGAAAAACAACAACAATTTAAAGCAGTATTACACTTATTTTTTTAATGGTTAAACCCTTTTTCGTCTTTGACCCACATACATAATTAAATATACACAGTACACACTCATTTTAACAAAAACTTTTATTTTGGATGCAATTATGGTTTGATGGGACTATTTAAAACAGTAAAAGTTCATCATGTTTGTAAATGACCCATATATGGGAGTCGTTAATGTTAACACTCACAATATTGCTGATTAATTGCTCAGTCGTTAAGGGTCGTTTAACAATAATAGAAATGCATGGTTGGCCGCCACCCATCACTTTCTGACCATCTATGCTGAAAGAAGGTGTTAATTTCCTGACCCACCATACAGGAATGAGCACGTTATATAATTCCCATCCGGATTGGTTGTTTGAAACAGGCTGGGAGGGTTAAAAGAGTGTGTGAATGGTATTTAACTCATTGATATCGTTGTAGACGCAGACAGGCAAAGCTTCAGAAGGACTTGGCAGATGCAGCGAAGGAACCTCTTCCCATTGAGCCGTAAGATTGTGTTTAGAAGTGTTTCTTCAGGGTTCAGTACAACATACAGTAGCTTGTTAATTTCATGGTCTTTGTTTATGAACTATTCAGTTTTATTCATTTAGTTTCTTTTTATTTCAAGTCGTCTCTTAGCTATATAATTCTTTTTTCCACTTTAGTACTTATTCATTAAACTTAATTTTTATTTTAGTGTGTTAAGTTTTTAATCTAATATTTAATTTTTATTTTTATTTTAATCATCACAATTTCTAGTAGTTTTAGTTAACAATAACAGGTCCCATAGTCAAACACTTTTTTTTTTTTTCTTTCTTTTTGTGGTAGTTTTTACTCTTTATGAGGACATATTGTAAATGTGTCATCCTTTTTAATATTATTTAATATCTTATAAATTTAAGCCCTGGTTAGTTTCTATAGCCATTTGGAATCAAGTTAAATTAATAATTTTGAAATCTCACTGGGTGCTGTTTTCTGGTTGGTCTAGAGATGATGACATCGAAGTTCTCTCAGAGGATGGTGGGAAGGGAACGGCTGGAGCAGGTGAAACGTCACCGAGCAGGCAGATCAGTCGCACGCCGAGGTAAACACACACTCAGAGTTACAGACCTCACATCTCATGCTCTTCTCTAAGTGCAGTAGCTGACATTGTGTGTTTGTTTTTCAGTAGACGAGTATCTCAGCCTCCTCCTCCGGCTGGACTGCTGGATTCCATCTCTAATATGTTTGGGTACGTCTCAATCTGTCTGTGCAGACACAAATAATGATTTTCTTCTTCATTTTGTACACAACTTTTCTAGAACATCTCCAGGTCATTTTTAAGGTCAAAATTTTAAGAGAAATTATGCAGAACATTTTAATGGTACTAAAATGGTTAAAAAAAATCTTATTTTGGCCTGGACATGTTTTTGTAACTCTCTTGTGTTTGTGTGTGAATGTGTGTGTTTGGGTTGTCTCATTCAACTCTCTCTGTCTGTGTGAGTGTGTGTGTGTGTCTCATTCTACACTCTCTCTGTGTCTGCAGCTTGTCTGATTCTGTCCAACCTGGTTTCGTCCCATCTGACTCCAGGTGATGCACACTGTGGTGTCAGGATGTGTGTGTGTGTGTGTGTGTATGAAAGTGACTCTGTGCTGATGTGAACCCAGAAGCATGCTAACAGAATTATATTTCAGAAGGGCTGTGAAAAGGATTGTGGGTAACTGCTCTGAACCCTTCCTGTTTCTTGTATCTGTGTTATTTTCTGCAGGATGCTGCTCTCTTTTTGGATATTTTTGTGATAATTGCAGGCTGCCCGTTGCTCTGTGTGTAGGTGTGTGTATGTGTTTTGGCTGGGTGTCTGGTAGACAATGCTGTGTATTTTTTTTTTTTTTAATTTTAGTGGTTTTGCATTCGCTAATTGAGTGAATTACATTAGGACACTAAGCCAGAATAATACATAAAAAATATATGTAGTTAATTTTTAAAATTTCAATTTAATTGCAATTTACTTGTTCTTAAAAAAAAAAATTATATAAAAATATATATATTTTATTTTTAAATATAAGCAAGCATTTTTTGGTTTGTATTTGGCACTGCGCTTACAATGTAAAATATAATTTTAAATACTCATATTATCACCCACCCAAATTCGCAGCACATAACTTTGAGCTGGCTTCGAGTGTCTTTTTTGCATCAGTTGTGTTTGTGTGCGTCAACCAGATGAGATTGAAATTTCTCTTAAAACGTTGCTAAAATCAATGTTTCAGATTCAGTCATGCATTTATCAGTGCTTAATTCCATGAATGACTCCCTTTTATGAAGATGACATGTTTTGCAAGAAACATGAGACTGTAAGACCCTACAAAATTAGTTCAGCACAGCCCGTGTGACACATGTGCTTTCTCTCTCTAATAGAAGACGTCGCTCTGTGAATTCGTTCGGCTCGTCTCCTGAAAGCGCAGAGGTGTCGTCGGCGTGTGCTGATGTCCGAGTTCCCTCCACTGCGCTGCATGTCTTTGTGAGTGTTGCTTTCCTCGTTTCTCTTTCATGCGTCCTTCACTCTGTTGTTCTTCAAAGGTCAATGATGTGATGTAAAAGGTCTGAAATCCAGGTCTCCTTCCAGTCCTTATGCTCCTCCCAGCAGCCCCTCTTCATTTATTTCCCAGCATGCTCTAGTTGTGCATTGTTGGTTTCGAGGTGGCGGTTGATATTATGGACGTTTTTGCTGAATAAGAGTCTTTTAGAGAAGCAAGTAAGACCTCGACAGCAGCATCCCACAAACCTAAAGCACAAAGGAGGGCTGGACAGGAGGAGAACTTTTAAACTGGTGCATGATCTTAAGTTTTCAAGCTGAGACCTTTTAAAACGAGCTCAAAAACAAAGAAAACCACTTTATATTTTGCTAGTTGTACTTGAAAGAGAATTGGAGTGAGGGATTTGGTTGAATTTACATCTCATTTTCAGTCAAAAATTCAGAGTCTGAATGCTACATGTTTTAAAAGCAAAGCCTGCTGCACTAATAGCACTATAAATTTAATCAAATTAAAACGAACCCTCCTATTGTATTGCAGATCAATTAGACCTACACTTGGTTTTCAAACTGCTTTAAAATGTATTTTTCCAAATTTATGAAAAAAAATTTAAGACATGAATGTGCAAGCAAGTTTCAACACGGGTGTGATTTGGAAAAGCTGTAAAAATTTTCGTAATTATTATTGCATTTCTGTTGGGTCATATAGACTTCCTTTAAACCGCATTGGTGTCCATGCAATTTGGGGAAAAATCTTTGTCAAAAATTAAGGCAAAGTTTTTTATTTTTTATGTCTGTGCAGTTAATTTTGAACACACAAATAAGCAGTTTAAATTAACTTCTGTACACTTATGAAATGTGAAATACCAAATGAAATTATTTTATACATCAAATATTTGTAATGCATACAAATTTTATTTGCAAAAATGGATAACTCACTTTTTTTTTTTTTTTTGAGCTCTGTAATTCTTTAACTAACTTATCATATGTTGCTATTCTAGCTTTTTTAAAAGCAACAGTCATTGCAATTATCTTCCCCCGTATAACTGCCTTAGCAGTATCCCATACAAAAATGGGGTTAACAACCCCGGTATCATTCTCTTCCATATATAACTCTAGATAATTTTTTTAATTTGTTTCACTGTTTTATTTATTATTTAGTAAACCTACATTAAGTCTCCACAATGTATTCTTTTTTCGAGTGTTCATGTCTATTTTTAATGTAATTACACTATGGTGTGATAAATCAGCCACACCAATATTGCATTCTTTCATTTTGTGTTGATCTTCTTTACTTCTCAAAAAATAGTCAATTCGTGAGTGGACATTATGTGGTAATGAGTAGTAAGTATAATCTCTGGTTAATGGGCGGATCTCCCTCCACACGTCAATTAGCCCAACATCATCCATCAGATTCCTTACACACTTTGAAATTTGTCTTTTTCTATTACAATGGCTGGTGGTATCTAATCTGGGATTTATTACCACATTGAAATCCCCCCCCTAAAATTAAAACTCCCTCTGTCTCTTGAGCTATAATTTCAAACAAGTCCAATGAAATTAAATGAAACAAATTAAGTGCTGGGTTTATTCCTAACAGTCTTGAATTCTATCTAATACTGTCTGTACAGTATTACGGCGAGATCTTGCGTTTTATGGGTGTTTCTATATCCCACCGCATCAGGTGCTAAGCAATTCGCATTTCTTCCAGTTAATTCGGCGGCAAGTGTTGGAATTCCTTAAGTTTTAGGTCGAACACGTAGGTTCCTTTCAGAGTTGCCAGGCATTTCTTCATGGAGATCGACTCTGGGATCCGTTGCGCTTCCATCGTCGTTATTCATCATTGATTTTCCGATGATCCCGCGGCCCTTCATGTCTTTCTCTGCATCCTCGGGAGTATTGTAAGTCTGTGTCCCATCGCTCCAGTGGATGCATATTTTCGTGGAAGGGGTCTGGAATGGTATCTTCTCTTCTTTCAGCACTTTCTTTATGCCATTGTATCTTTTTCGTTTCTGCATTATTTCTGGTGCGTAGTCATTGTCAAATGAAATGGCACGACCCTGCACTTGTATCCGCTTTTGCCAAGCCAGTTTCAGGACAGTCTCTTTAACAACGAACTGTAGGAAATTGACAATAATAGACAAGTTTGGATTTGGCTTTGGGCTCTTGTGTGCTCGTTGGATTTGGAGATCAATGTCGAGTCCTAGTTCATTCTTGAGGAGCGTGTCCGTGAACTCAGCGACAGAACTTCCATCTTCTGCGCCCTCCGGAATTCCATAGATTCAAATGTTGTTTCTGCGTGATTTCGATTCAATATCAGTCCGCTTCTCTTGCATTTCCCGGTTCCTTTGGAGAGTTTTCATCAGAGCATCGTTCGCCTCGATAGACCACGTCTCCAGCTGTTCAATGCGTCTTTCTGCTTCTGTAAATCTGCCTTGTTGTTTTTGGATTTCAGTAGTATTCGTCCAACGTGCATCTTAGCCTCTTCGCCTTCACTTGTTAGCTTGGCTATCCCCGCTTCACCATCGCCATCCCCGTCAGGCAAAGCACCTGTGTCATCGATCGTATTATCCTCACTCCCCTTTTTTGGTTATTTTAAAGCTTTACAACTATGTTTTAGCACCCCCACTCATTTTAAATCAGTATGCGGGTTGAAAATTTTAATTTCAGGGGTTAAATTTGTCTGTCTGACGGGAGCTACTGATTATGCAGCCATTCATGCCGCCATGTCAACCGGAAGTCCCTGTTGCATTTAACATTTAATTACATTTTCTCCATTAAATTTGATCTCTCTCATTTGCTTTTGAATCACATTATCAAAAATATCACTTTATTGAATTTGTAAATAGATTAACTTTTTTAACTTATCTGCCTCCAAACCTCACCGCGTAAAGGATGTAACTATTTTAATTTCTCATATTTTATGTGTTTAGTCTCTGACAGGCCCTGATAGAAGCTTTCTGTTTAACATGAATCTGTATTGTTGATTGTTGACAAACTGCGTGGAAACCAGTAGTCAAATAGCAGCCAAAACCCAGATTTTAAACACAACAAGTGAATCATTTGTAGCTGAAATGTTTAATTTAAGTCTGTAAAAGCAGAACGGTGAAAGCCATAATCTTGTTTTGTGTGTAGGACGCCCATGATGGAGAAGTGAATGCCGTGAGGTTCAGTCCTGGTTCCCGTCTGCTTGCCACAGGAGGAATGGACCGCAGGGTGAAGCTCTGGGAGGTCGTTTCTGGTACC
Source organism: Enteromius mattozi (assembly GCA_032359235.1). Lineage (NCBI taxonomy): Eukaryota > Metazoa > Chordata > Actinopteri > Cypriniformes > Cyprinidae > Enteromius > Enteromius mattozi. The sequence goes on from JAUMHE010000019.1 coordinate 2,024,373, forward strand.
GTATATATCTATATTACCATGTTTCAGGGTCAGGGTTCAGAGGTCAGTGATGAGATGTAAAAGGTCCGAAGCCTTTGTCTCCTTCCAGTCCTTCAGTCCCTCCCAGCAGCCTCGGTTCAATTTTCTCCAGCTTGCTCTAGTTGTGCATTGCTGGCTCAAAGTGGCGGCTGATATTATACATGTTTCTGCTGTATATTTAGTCTTTTAGAGAATAATAAGACTTCATAAAAGCAGTGTCAAACAGTAACACAAAACACAGGAGGACTGGACTGAAGGAGAACGTCTAACAGGCTCATGATCTCAAGTTTTCAAGCTGAGACCTTCGGTCGTTTCAAAGAGGAAATTGGCCAAACTGTGTGTTATACCAGCTCAGTTTCACAAGGTTTAATGAAACTGCAGAATTTCTGTTTCCTCCTGAAACAAAGATGCAGTACATGCTCAGGTTTGTCTGTGTGGGGTTTTAAAAGCATTTTTTTTCTGTTTGTTTCTCCAGGGCGATGTGAACCTAAAGGTGCGCTGACGGGGAGTAATGCTGGTATCACCAGTATAGAGTTTGATAGTGCGGTGAGTTTTAAGATGCCTACATTACATCATTATATAAAGTCAAACTAGAGCCTTATGATTTTTATAATGCTAAAAACAGAAGAAATTTAGGAAATTCACTGTATAGGACATTGAGGAAGTTGGTGTACATCTATGGCCATTTTTTGTGAAATAAATAAATGTGTGAGTTCACAGGCATTTAATAATTTTATTTGATAAAAACTACTAAAGGGATAGTTCACCCAAAAATGAAAATTTGATGTTTGTCTGCTTACCCCCCAGGGCATCCAGGGCATTCTGTGTTTCTTCAGTAGAACACAAACGAAGATTTTTAACTCAAACCGTTGCAGTCTGTCAGTCATATAATGCAAGTCAATGGCAACCAAACGTTCCAAAGCTTTGAGAGAAAAAAAAAAACATACGCAGACGAAACCAAATTAAACCCCACGGCTTGTGATGATACATTTAGGTGTTAAGACACAAAACGATTAGTCTGTGCAAAAAAAAAACAAAAAAAATGTATTTATATTTTATATATATTTATATATAAAATATAATTGGTTTTTTTTCTTTTTTAATGAATTAAAATATATTTTTTAAAAAAGTAAAAAACTTTTTTATTTTCTCAAGGTGTACTTGCTACAGTCTAATTTTAGATTTAAGTAATATTAATTGGCTACATGTACTTACTATATGGGTAGGATTAGGGTTTGGCTTAGTGTTACTTGCACAATGCATAATTTATTATTATTGTGATACTAAGTACCCGTAACAAGGGCACCTTAAAATAAAGTGTTACTCAATATTCTATTGTAAAGAAATTTTTACATTTTCACATTATTGCATTTTAGATTTCTAAATTGTTAAAATGTTACAAATTCTATTTATTGGACACGTTTTTTGATTGTTAAAATTAATATAAAACACAACCCAAAAAATAAGAAAGCATTGAGTTTTGGATGTAAGACAAGTGAATTTCATAAGACCCAAACTGCAGTAATCGGTTTGACAATTGCATATATCGGTTACAGATTTATAAATAGATGACCTCGAAGATATGATAGAAAATCCAACTGAATTAATAAGGTCTTCAGGTAGAAAATCTCCCTATAACATAACTATATGTAATGCATGTCTTACTGAATCTTCACCAATGATGAGCAGAATGAAAGCAAAGTGTTGTTGTCTTTTTTTTTTTTTACTGTTGTGACTGACAGTAATGTGTCTGTGCTCTGCAGGGCTCGTATCTATTGGCTGCATCTAATGATTTTGCCAGCAGAATCTGGACGGTTGATGACTACAGACTGCGGGTGAGCATTTCACTGAAAACACAGCCATGCATGCATGAGTAGTTGGTTTAGTCTAAATACATTTTTTGCTGTAAATGTTATGGTTTTCTTAAATGCATAAATGATCCAATGTTTTGCTAATTGTATGCATGCAAGTTAAGCTTAGTTTCTTCTAAATTTAAGCACAGCTGAAGATTATTATTGTCCTGTGATTTACTGACAAATCAAGCAGAAGCTCATTTTGTCGGCTCAAAGGTCAGTGATGTGATGTAAAAGGGCTGATGTCTAGATCTCCTTCCAGTCCCCTCGTCCCTCCCAGCCAGCTCTACTAATTTTCCCAGCATGCTCTAGTTGTGCAGCCCTGGTCTGATGTGGCGGCTGATATAATGGACGTTTCTGCTGAGTAAGAGTCTCTTTAGAGGATCAAGTGAGACTCTTGACAGAAACATCCCACAGAAACACAAACACAGGAGGGCAGGACTGAAGGAGCCTGGACAGCTGATCTCAAAAATCATACTGAGACCTGAATCTGTGTTCAAATCTGATTTACAACTAGAAATGACAGGCCTTAATTAAGTTGAGTTGTTTGCATATGTATTAAGTGTATTCTTTTTCCCAAAGCACACACTCACAGGGCACAGCGGGAAGGTTTTATCCGCTCGCTTTCTCCTCGATAACGCTCGAATCGTCTCCGGCAGCTACGATCGAACGCTCAAGCTCTGGGACTTACGCAGCAAAGTCTGTAAGAAACTCTTAGTAATTATACTTGCTTCTTAATTGCCAGTGTCCATGAATGAGATGCAAAATACTTGAAAATGAAGTCAAAATTAGGGATACTTTGCTTGTACATTTCTGGGTGGCAAACTAAATATTAATGTTAATTAATACTAAATTGAATTAAAATTGTTCTTGTTCATGTTCCTTTTTCAGCAGATTTTAACTTTAAATCCAGCAGGATTTTTAATACTTATTTAAAAAAAAAAAAAAAAAAGACCAACTAAATATTTTAAATGTTTTAAAATTAACATTAAATATAAGTTAATTTTAAAACCGTTTCAACTTTAAATGCGTCGAATTTCAATGAAAATTGTAAAGAAGAAAAAAAAGTATTTAACTAAAAATGAAAAATACTTACATATTGTTTTTTTTGTCATTTATTTTAAATATTTTATTACGTTACTACTTCGTTAGCTTCTTAACATTATTTTTATTTATTTATTTTATTTTTTATTTTCAAACAGTTTTCAACTATAAATCCATCAGAATTCCTAATAAGATGCGTGAAAAATGACATTGTAAATATTCATCATAATTCAATGTGGAAAAGTTGCTAGTTTTAAAGATGTGAATTTTATGGTAATTGGCAGTTTATTGAATGGTTATTTGTCTGAATTTGTGCTTGACGTTTCAACCTAATAAGTCTGATAAATAACTCTTTTTCTCAGGCATGAAGACTGTTTTTGCTGGTTCTAGCTGTAATGACATTGTCTGTACGGAGCAGTGTGTGATGAGCGGACACTTCGACAAGAAAGTTCGTTTCTGGGACATCAGGTGAGTCAGAATCTGACTGGAGGTAGGTTGCAGTGCTCAGATCCTTCTGTCTCAGTCATTAATATTTCTGTTTGTTTTTTTTGTTTTTGGTGTTCAGGGCGGAGAGTATTGTGCGTGAGCTGGAGTTGCTGGGACGTGTTACATCTTTGGACCTCAATCATGACCGGACTGAGCTGCTGACATGTTCTCGTGATGATCTGGTGAAAATAATCGACCTGCGCAGTAATGCAGTGAGACAGACGTTTAAGTGCGTGACTCTTTTCACTTTATATAATGGTTTGTTTACTATGCATTGCTCTTTTGTATTCCAACTTGAAATGCATCAAGAGTTAATTTTTGTATTGCTCCTGTCTTTTTGTAGTGCTCAAGGTTTCAAGTGTGGTTCAGACTTTACCAGGGTCACATTCAGGTAAGAGCAGCACAGTGCATGAGTGTGTTTTAATATGAAAAAATTGCTATTACTTGGTTCAAAATTGCAATGTTTGGTATTTTATATTATTATATAAATGATTTTAATTCTTTAAGTAACATATGTCTGTATTTTTTTTTTTAGATAGTACTGTAAACAAATGAATGGGATGTATTATTATCGTTTAATAATATAATTAATGGACACTTTTTCACATTTCCGGGTTTCTCAAAGAGGAAGTGGTCATAGTTGGGTTAACTTGAAGAGCAGTGAATGGGAGAGTACCACAAATATATTTTTGCAATTTCATTTGCTCAAATAGCAAAAGAAAAGCTCCATGATGGTGTTTTCATGACTTTCAATAAAAGGAAAACAATTGAGAGACTGATAATGGCAGTCAGAAGAGAGAACAATGTCAAGTTTGCCAGCACTTCCATAGACGCTGCCTTAGAAACACCCCTTCTTTTTTTTTTTTTTGGTAATTTGATCCAAATATAATACTAATTATAGTGTTATGAATGCATACATTTAAAAAATGTATATAACGATTGAGGATTCACAATGATCATTGCTGATGACAGTTGAACACATCTAATGAAAAGGGTCCATTTTATCACTTTTTTTCATTTACTTTTAATCATTCAAACCCACAAGCTTTTTTTTTTTTTTTTTTTATGTCAATGTTACATTTAGTTTAATAAGTGAACTGACAGCTCATTAATCACCAGACTACATCTCTTTTGTGAACTCTTGAGTGCTTGTGTTTTCAGTCCTGATGGAAGTTACGTGGCGGCCGGTTCTGCTGATGGCGTTCTGTACATCTGGAACGTTCTAACGGGGAAACTAGACAAAACACTTGACAAGGGTCACAGGTGTGCAGGACAACACACACACACACGGGCTAATGTGGAATGCTAGTTAATACTATTATATTCTATATATTGCCTACCATTTGTTTTGTGTCAAACCACTAGAAAGTCATGTGACAAATATTTATCAGTTCTGAAAATGTGCTATTTTATGTTTTTATGTTTTGGTTATCGCAGTGTAAATGGGAAATCATGTTAAATGCATTGCACTGTGAGCTACAATCACACTTTTCTGGCTGTATACTTCACATTTTAGGAGGTGATCTGGGTATTATTACATGTATACATCAAATTCACATACTATGTGCCTCTGCGGGTCTTTTAAAGAGTCTCAAAAAGGTCTTATTTTAATTTGCACAATTTAAAGAGATTGTTCATTTTTGGGTGAACTTTCTCTCACTCTTACAAATTCTATCATTCATCTCTTTTAAATTAGGTTTTGTTTTAAATGAATAAACTCATTGCATTAAATGTTGCATCCACTTAATTGTATTCTCAATGATCAAATATCAAATATTGAAGATACAAAGTTTTATTTTTCTTAGAAATTGAGCAAAATTAGGTTTATGCTTAACACGAGCAAATATCTGCCCATGAGGAATAAGAACTTGTTTTTTTGTTTTTTTTCCTGAGCCTGTTGGAAGATATTTTGTTCTGTTTTAATCTTAAATTCACTCAGTTTCTCATAAAACAAGCCCTTCTGGTATCATTTCACTGCTCAGGTAAATACAACCTGAACAAATGTTACTTCATTTGATATTTACACTAAGAAAAAAAAAGAGAAAATACTAAAGAATGACAACTTTTTTTGCATTGTGGTGAAGTAAAATGGAAGTTATTTCCATATTTGAGAAGTTGGGAGCAGAGTTAATTAAATTATTATTTTATTTATTTATTTATTTTTTCTTTCTGTATTTACATTTAGCGGCCATATTAAACTGCAAAAATAGTATGCATAGTATGTCATGCTGAACGTTCTTGTGTTTATGAACAAATGAAAGATTTTTAATGAACTTTGTCTTTCTGTCCTGTTTGTAGTTCTGCCATAAATTCGGTGTCCTGGTCTCCCTCGGGCACATACGTGGCCAGCGTTGAGAAAGGCAGCAAGGGTGTGCTTTGGTCAGACATGTGACCGCCCGCTCTCTTCCTCCACAGCGATTTGGCAGAGTACCACCCCGCCGTGGTTGGATGAAACAGACTGTAAAGACAGAAGGAAAGTGAGCCCACCCTCACGTCCCACTGGCCTCTTGAACTACCTTTCCCACAATGCCATCTGTTTGGCTATCTGTGTACGTGTGCTGCCTGCCTGTATGATCAGACAGCACCGTATACGCATTATACATATTTATATCAACTTTCATGTACTGTCTGTCTCTCACACACTCGATGTGAGGTGATGGAGATTACACAAGTGACTGTCACTGTCCTACACAACTCTTACTGCTTGTTTTAACATGGCTTTAAAATAGTGTTTGTGTCTCTACTGTCAGAGTTTATGCTTATGCCTTATACAGATACAGGCCATTAAGCTGCGGGTGGGTGTGTGTGTGTGTGTTGAATGCAGTTCCACTTGAGCTCTATGGATGGCACCGTTCACAAAATATTTTTCCTAGAGCAAAAATCCCACATCTCCCTTTTTACAATCTTGAGTAAAATGCATATATTGAACAGGAACCCAATTTTATTTGGGATGAATCTCACAAATATATATATATATTTTTTCTCCTAAGATCAAAAGAAAGCATTTTGCTTAAAGAAAATGGCGACATTCTGTTTTGATGATCATTTGCATTGATATTTTTATATTTAAACACACTTTTTCCCTCATATTCTAATTGTATTGCAAAAATGTCATGTTTGGAGAGAAATTATTCTCATACTGTTATATAGTAAAAATCATCCTGTCCACAATATTTTATTCAAAACTGCATAAATTAAGGACTAAAACTGCTATTATTATATAGTTATAACATATTTTATTGAATATTATTGTCATTTATTTTATTTATTTTTTGTGGATTGCATTATTGAATTGAGTGGGGAAAGGTGATTTAAAAATAAAGTCCTTGTAAAAAATAAGACATGCCTAAAACAAAACAAAAGTGAAAATATTGAAAAATATTAATCCTAAAAACAGGCTTAATTTTCTTTATGCAAAATGTAGTTTCTGTTATTACAGAATATTTTAGGAGAAAATGTGTTTGAATAAAAAAGCAGTGTACATGCAAAAATATATAATTTTTTTTATATATATATATTTTTTTTTTATTAATGCTCCCGTTATTTGTCACATTAAAAAAATAATAATTTTTGCCATTCATGAGATGAATTTTTTTTTTAACAATTCCGATAGCTTACATATTTTAATCAGCTGATTTAATAGGTAGGATGACCATACGTGCTATTTTCTCAGGACATGTCCTGGCCAGGATTTCTATATTCCTTTTGAATCAAAGTACCTCCAGAGCATCTTTAAAACATAAGGAACTGATGTCATACACCGATTGGTCTGCACAGGCAAACAAAGCCAAAACCTAGATATTTTAGATATTACAGAAATCCTGGCCAGGACGCGTCCTGGAAAAACAGCATGTATGGTCACCCTATTAATAGGTGTCATTTCTGTAGGGAAAATTATTTATAAGTCATAGTTCAGCTAGACCTGAAAATGAAACCGTGTCACAATATTTCAGCCAATCACAGTGCTCTTTTGTCCTAAGCCCCTCCCCTTGGATCCCGGATGAGCGTGTTTGTGTGGTGAATGGGTGATGCATGCAGTGATGTTGAATGAATGCAGTGAGATAAGTGTATGTGTTTTAGTGGAGAAAGTGATGCTCTGTTCTTTATTTTTATTTCATTTTTATTTCATACGCTGCACTCGAGCTCACACCCTGACGCGTTTCCTCTGAGCATGACATCTGTTTCAAATACTGTATCAAACTCTACGCAGACACTCTCCTTGAGCTGTTTTGCAAAGGAAAACAAGTGCACTTGTGATTCGCCCTGATGCCAGCAGCAGATCTGGTGACACTCGCACTTAAAATAAAAAAAAAAAAAGACGCTAATGCACCTTCATACTCGACTCGATACTTCAACACTAGAACCAATGATGTCTCCGGCTCGGTTTAAGACACTCTTGTCTCCTCGCACTCAACGCTGCAGTCTGTCGAGGTGCCTAACAAGTGCACTTGGTTTCAGGTGCCGAGTGGAGGGGACTGCACACTATATGGATGATTTGTGGGTGTGGCTTGTTTAGCTCCACCCTCTTTAATGCATTTGTGGGTGGGGCTGAGAGTGGGCCGGCTTAAACGAACTGTGGAAGATAACTGTTGCTAATGTATATGAAGTCTCTGTATATGTCTGCTTAATGTTTGCACACCATAAAATGTGTGGGACGTTACTTTTAATTGGTTTTTGTCTTTCTTTTTTTTTTATTTAAACTGGGAAGCTGCATGGGTTTATAGCGTCACTGTATGGACAGTTCAGCTGAGGTTTCTCGGACCTCTGTGTAAATGAGATGATAATAATAAGAGGGTCTTTTCTCTGTGTATAATCCCATGAGCTGACATCAGCACTCAGTCTGCTGAGATTGACAACACAGTCTTAAATCGCAGGCTTTATGGACTGACAGACACCTGCTGATGATCGTTCGGCCGCCTCTTTCTGTATTTACCCACGAACATGCGTTATGTAATGGATCATTCCACTCCTGTGTTCTGATTGGTCAATCCAGTGTTCCCATAAGAGACCTACTAATAACCTTAGTTGATATCACAGCACTAGATCTACTAATAAAAGATGACACACATTAGTATAATTCAGGAATTATAATTATTATTATTTTTTTAATATTTAGGGACATTTTCAGTCAATATGTTCAGACAAAATGCTGGTAACTTTATATGGGTAGTTGACATAATTGGACTGTGTGACACCAAAAATGTAGAAAAAAAAACTTAACACAAATAACATGAGAGAAATGTATCTTCATTCTTAGTTACAAATATAATTAGAGTTTTATGTTTAACGTATTTTTATTTTTTAGCTTTTCTGTCAAACCGTAGGATAAATTGATACGTCAACTACCCATACATATGTTTATATTACCCATACATGTATGTTTGTGTAATAAATATAAAA
>JAUMHE010000019.1:2048256-2062071 GCA_032359235.1 Enteromius mattozi
TAAAATAAACTGTTTGCAACCACTGACCTTAAAAATATTTGTATCATTTCAGTGTATATAATAAATAATATTTAATATACTCTATAATACAATGACTAGTTCTTCCTTCAAAGCAGGGTAATCACAGATAAACTACAATTAAAACCATAAAATATTACTTTAGGCCTACGTCAAATAAAAAAACATAAACTGAAACAAAATATAAGAATTAAACACTTTTTTAGGCAAGATTTCTCCTTTTCATTTAGTTTAACTTTATGTAGTACAATAACTAAAACTGACATTTTTTTGGATTTAGACATTAAATAAAATTAAAATTAACTTAAACAAAAACTAACTGAAAATATGAATAAATTGTATTATAGTAATTTCAGTGATACTAAAGTAACGTTGCATTGAAGTGTTCATTGTAGCAGTCTAGAAACTCATAAACATCCCTTTCCCAGCGGACTGATATAAAGCTGTGCACGGAAACGGCATGAAGCCAACCAATCAGACCGCAGCTTTCATATCTGACAACACACGTGAAACCTTGTATATATGCAGCGCGGCCTTCAATATCGTCATTCCTTTCAGACGAATGTGTTTCTGCATGAGCGCCAGCAGGAATGAGCACATTGGTTCAGGGTCACTGGGGTCATCGTCCTCCTCCAGCAGGGTCAGACTGTACTGAGGAGGCCCTACAAACACACACACAAACATCAGAGCACATACAACAGTATAATGTCTGTGTTTGTGTGTGTGAACAGTGATGCTCCTGTACCTTGATGAGCAACCCATCGTCCGTGATGCGATGTACATTTCCAGGGCTTTTGGACTCCGCTCTTACTCAGTGTTTCTTCACTCAGGTGACAAACCTCCACCACGTCAAAGTTCTGGAAGAAATCGGCCAAAGACATCCTGACAGGCAGAGAGAGAAGACGATGAAGCTGTATCGACCATCTAAGCCAATCAGAGAAGAGCCTGAACCAGAGGCGTCATAGCCGAACACTCCACTTTTTTTGAAAATTTTCCAACTCCCCTAGAGTTAAACAGTTGTTTTCTACCTATTTCTGCATGGGCATCATAATCGACACTGGATCTCAAAAAAAAAAAAGTTATTTCAAAACACAGTTTTTAGCTAAACTTTATTTTAAAAGTTTCTTCAAAATTTTCTTGTTAGAAACATCCCCCTCCCATTCACTCGTGCCCCCTCCAAAATAATGAATGCATGACACCCCTGGCCTGAACATGAATCGTTTAATCAGAATAGAGTCAATAGAGATGGTGTTCCTTTAATATTTGTTATATTTGATACAATTACACCAACTATCATGCGGTCAATCAGAACAGAGAGAAGACGGCTCACCAGAATTCCCCGTCATCACGCTGGGTTCTCTCCACACGCTGCTGCTCTTCAGCGCTCACCATATTCCACTCGACACTAAACACATCATTCAACAAAGTGTGTAAAAATGAAATCAAAAGATTGAGAAAATAACGAGAATTTGTTTTTAACAATGCATATTACATAATATTTTTTGAGTTAAGTTAAGAAATGTATTAAATATCTTTATGGAACATGTCCTAATGATTTTTGGCATTAATAATGTTGTTAATTTTAACCCATACCATGTATTGTTGGCTATTGCTGCAAATATACCTGTGCCAGGGTCACATCTATGTTTATTCAGCGTGGACACATTAAATCAATCAAAAGTAAGAGTGAAGACATTTATAATGTTACAAAAGACTTCTGTTTCAAATAAATGCTGTTCTTGTGAACTTCCTGTTTATCAAAGGATCCTGAATAGATTACAAAAATATGAAGCAGCACAACTGTTTTCAACATCATAGGAAACATTTCTTAAGCGGCCGATTACAACCATTTCAAATATTAAACATTTTCTAAATGACCATATTAGACTGATTTCTGAAGGATCATGTAGCACTGAAGACTGGAGTGATGAAAATTCAGAGTGCCCCTATTATGGGTTATGAAAAGTTCATATTTTGGTTTTGGGAGTCAACAGGTTGATATGCATACAAGGTTTCTTATAATATGCATTTGTTTTAACCTTATTTGCTCAACAACTCAACAAGCAGGGTTTGTGAACTCCTAAAGCAGCACTTAGTGGCAAAAAAAATGAATTAGCATTTTGACTTAGACCAACGTGGGAATTATGCTAATATTTAATGAAACGGACTCGTTTCAATGATTCAGTCGACTCTTTCTTTTGAAGAAAATAACTTCATACACGGTGCACTTTCAGAAGTAAAACTTCGCAGCATGTGTTCATTCACTTAGAGCTGTGTTACACACTGCATGACAGCTCATTTTCAAACTTTAAATCACAAGACTACCACTAAAACTAAATAAACTAAACTAAAATAAATAAAAATAAATATAAACGTCCGTACCCTTTCACGTCACTCCAAGGCCCCTCCCACTCAGTTTTCCCCCACGGATTCCTGATCCGCACCAGCTGAACCGGACCTATCGTAGTGTTGATCTGAAACACACATGAAGCAAGCTCAGTCTGAAGAGCTGTGATGTTTGAAGACCTTGTTTCTCTATCAGCTGTTTGAGGTGTATTCTTCCCTCATGGCCATTAGAGGGCGCTGCGCACACACAATCCTTTCAGCTTTTCTTAAAAAAAGTTCCAAATCCAACAGTTTTCTAAATAATGCTAAAATTCAAGCCACTTTTGGGAGCGCAATGAATGTTGAACATACTGTATAGGGTTCAAAGACAGCTTCGATTTAACTGTACTGACATGTATAATATCGACTGAAAAATTATTATAAACTGAACTATCAATTATTGTGAAGCTGCTTTACAGCTCAAATTTAATTTACTTCAGAATTGATTAACTTAAAAATGCACTGCAAAAAATGCTTTTAGTTTAGATTTTTTGTCTTGTTTTCAGCCAAAATATCTACAAATTCTTAAAGAAGGATTTTCTAAATGAGAACAAACAAAATAATCTTTTTTTTTTTTTACTTGTTTCAAGCAAAAACTGAAAACAAGACTTACATTTTTTACTTATCTAGAAAACCCTTCTTGATTTAAGATATTAATATTTGGATATTTTGGCTGAAAACAAGACAAAAACATTTTTTGCAGTGTGAGCATTGAATATTTTCCTGTTTAAGGTCATTTGAACTAATCTGCAGTTCATTGAACATTTTAAAAATATTTAGGATTTGTTGTTCAAGGAACTTTTTTTTTTTCTTAACAAATTTAGCTTCCAAAAACTGAAGTGTTTCTAAAATGCTAAATTCTTACAACATTCATTCTACTACATTTATTTTACTCTAAATAAAACGTTATTTGAACGTTTATTCTAAATATTTTAAGAATGTTAAAATGTTTTTCTGTTTTGATGAGAACATACTTTAGGTATCGTTACTAAAGGTTACATAAAAAAAGTTTCTTCAAAAGTTCATCAGGTAACTTCATGAAGACGTTCAGAGAATGTAAATCAAACATTAATAAAGTCAGAAGAACATTTCATAAACAGTACTTTAAGAATATTTTGTTCTAACATTTATACATATTATTTAGATCATTTATAAACGCGTCAAAACATTAACTAATGTTTTCCAAATGAAATGTTCCTCTAACTTTCACATACTGTTGCAGGTAGCCTACAGCTTTATCTCAGAAATACTAGCAGTGTGTCATTCTGTTGTTATTTAAGCTGATGGCGCCCTCTGGTGGTGGAGCATTGAGTGTTAAAGACACTAATGAAACCTAAATCAAGAGCTGGTTTGACAGACAATGAGAGAGAGAGAGAGAGAGAGATAGAGAGAGAGAACAACAACATTTCCCCCTCACCGTCTCCAAACCGGTCACAGAGTAGACATGCAGGAACAAAATCCCAAACTCATTCTTCTTCTCCATGGGACCCTTGCACAAAGACAGAGAGACAAGACACTACATTACCTTCAAAAAACAACATCTGTCTAAAGAAAACACTTTCCTGGAACTCAGGAAAGATCCTTTTACCTAAGAACTCAAACAAAGAGTGAAGAGTACACACACACACGCAAGACTCTCGTGTCAATGATGCTCACAGCAATTTCATGTATAACATCATGGAATGTTATACCTGGGTGCTGCTGAATGAAAGGCTACAGGTTCAAACCTGCAAGTCAGTGAGCAGTGAGCTGTAGCTAATGTGTCCTCCAGCAGGAAGCTGAACTTACTCAACCTGTCATTTAATAGGCCGCTGTCAGGGCTTCAACTTTTGAATAGTAGTGTATATTTTGACAAACAGTGTGGAGGGGATTGTACATGATTAAAAACTTTAATTTCAGTCTGTTTCACACACACTGCTACAAAATACTTTATTGGAGTTTAAACGTCTAAAGTCAGCTTACAACCTCAGTCTGTTTACTATCATTGTATGAAAACGAGCGACACGGACATTCTACTGAACATCTTTTTCTGTGTTCCACAGAAGTCATACATGCTTGGAGTGACATGAGGGAGACTAAATGATGAGAGAACTGCATCTATTCCTTTTAATAAGGCATGTGAAGAGAGCGTACCTTTGTGTTAGCACAGTTGATCAGAGCTCCTTTCTGCAGCAGCGGGCAAAGGAAAGAGCTCAGCTTTCGAGGTTCAGGCAGCGCCGTGAGACTCTCTGTAACACCACCTGTCATGTCTGTCATGGCCTCACGAGGAAAACCCAAGTTCAGAGCAGTATAACCACCCTTCAGCCTGAGAAAGAGATTGAGACGACAATCTGAACAACAGAGAATAAGCAGAAGCAGTATATGTGCATGCAGAGCTTACCCTCAGACCATCCAAGATGCAGATGAGTAGAAACTTACATCGCTACTGGATGCTCTGCAGTGAATGGGTGCCGTCAGAATGAGAGTCCAAATAGTATTACTTTAAATCTTTGCTTCTGGACAAAACAACACTTTCTCCAGCGTCAGTGCATCCCATATGGTCTCTCACATCAAAATCCACCAAATTATTTGTGTAGAATGGTTTTGAACTGCTTGTAAACTGTGGTTGATCATTGCAGATTTCTGTCCTGATTCAGACCAGACCAATTTTCCACTGAAGGAAGTGTTTTTATGGATCATATTTCTGCCCGAGGCGATTAATGATGGATTTGTTTCTTGCAAACATGCATTGTTTTCTTCTCAAGATGTTAACTGATGGACTGGAGCGGTGTGGATTATCGTGATGTTTTTATCAGCTGTTTCGACTTTCATTCTGACGGCACCCATTCACTGCAGAGCATCCATTGATGAGTAAGAGATGTAATACAAATCTGTTCTGATAAAGAAGAAACTCATCTACATCTAGGATGACCTGACAGTGAGTAAATGTTCAGAAAAAGGTTCATTTTTGGGGGAACTTTTCATAAATATTCTATATAATGCAATGTCATTCTGGCAATTTTAGGCATTTTAATATTCCACTAACTTGGCATACGCTTTCTCCAGTAGAGCGCTCCAGAACTCATTTTTGTTGGAGGAATACAGATACAACAGCTGACCATTTTGTGTGGGCAAGCGGTCATCGACTTGCACCTCAGTCCACTCACCATACTGCCAAAACTACAGACACAAAGAGACAGCGTTAAAACCAGCACAAGCGCTTCCTTCTGTGTGCTAACGGCACTAACCCGAAAACTGAAGCAGCCGCTGTAGTCCTTCTGAAAGCCTTGGCCCGGGGGAACGACGCGATGCAGAAGAGAAGGGTAGAGAGAAAGCGACGCCACTGCAGACAAGAACCAGCAGTCATCTGAGAGGCAGAGAGAGAGTTAAAGTATGTTACACCCGTTAAAACATGTTTTAGGTCTAGTTTGATTATAAGAGATGATTCTAATGTCATGTGGAGAAATAACTTTACTCTGCTTCACTGATTCTTATTGAGTTTTAATTCAGGGCTTTCAACATTTCATGTTAAATGGAGACCCAACACAAAACAACAAAAACATTCATGAAAATTAAACATTTTTAAATTGCTTATCAACAAAAATGGTCAAATGTTTGGCGCAATGAATTTTTTAATGATATGAACATTAAAGTCTCCTCTGTTCACCAAGGGTGCATATATTTTATGAAAAATACAGAAAACCAGTTATAGTGTAAAATGGATATTTGCTATTTTAATATTTATTTTTCTTTACTGCCACTTTTGGTCAGTTTAATACATTCTTGCTTGATAAAAGTTTTTTTTTTTTTTTTTTTAAGTCTTACCACAAACTGTTGTATGGTATTGTTTCACAGTTCACATAAACATTTTCAACATTGATAATAATCAGAAATGTTTTTTTAAGAATCAAATCAGCATATCAGACTGATTTATGAAGGATCATGTGACACCGAAGACTGGAGTAGTGATGCTGAAAACTCAGGAAAGGAAAGGTATGGGTTCCCATACTAGGAATTTGTGCTCTGCATTTAACCCATCCAAGTGCACACACACAGCAGTGAGAAGTAAACAGCCACACACACACACTAAATAAATTACATTTTAAAATGCATGATGGTTTTGCAAAATAATTTTGTTGAGCATAAGATACTTTTTTGTCATTTTTAACAGATTCTGGGTCACATTTTTTAAAATCTTGACTAGTTTTATTCATGTTTTTTTAAATAAGGTCATCATGTAACCTGCCTATTTTGGCATTTGTCTAATTTTATGAGCTTCTACCAAGCGGCAGATCAATAATGTGCACCAAATTTCAAGAGTTTGATTGGATTCACAAAGATACATGGCAAGTGTTACACTGTATTATTTGTGTTTAGCTTTCATACCCATTGCTTTAAACCAAACATTAATGCTTTTTGATTCCACAACAAATGAAGCACAAAGTGTGTTAAACAACACATGGTTCAGAATTAAATTAATTTCTTACGCAGATTTCCCTGGCAGATGTCCATACGTGTGGCTCCATCTGCAATAAACTGAGGAAATAGACAGATCTCCTGTAAAAGAGTAGAGAAAGTACAAAATGTCGGGTTCAATGGATAAGAATAGGAATAATAAGTCATCATTTACTAAAGAAAACTTTATACTTTATTATAGTCACTGATTTATACTGACTCAATGACTTTCAATAGTTGAAAAAAGTTGTTTATGGGAAGAAAGTAATTTTTTTGAAGGAACCAACGGTGTAAAAGGAAATGCTGCAATAGAAACATTACAGTTGAGAAACATAATTTCAGACATTGCATTTCTAAACGGTTTCCTCCTTTGGGCAGCATGTGTATGTAGCAGCTGCTCACAAGCCTGGACAGTTCTTCACTCAAACAAACCTGAATGACATTTCAAACTATGAAGCTTGCTTTTATACTTGGAATAATTAGCATTCCACAAAATATGAAGCAGCACAACTGTTTTCAACACTGTTAATATTCAGCAAATCAGCATATTAGAATGATTTCTGAAAGATCACGTGACACTGAAGACTGCAGTAATGATTCTGAAAATTCAGCTTTGTATCACAGGAATAAATTACATTTTACAATATATTCACATAGAAAATAATTATTTAAAATAATAATAATATTTTACAATATTACTGTTTTTACTGTATTTCTGATCAAATAAATGCAGATGCATGGGAGCAGAGGAGACTTCAAAAATATAAAAAAATGTAATTATTCTTGACCAGTAGTGAACATGCCCAAAAGTGAAAAATTATATATATTTTAAACCGTATTATTTAAGTAACTTTTACTGTTCTTCTGATCTTTGTGATTGTAAAGGGTACTTGTTGATACTTTACAGCATCAACACGGCCTTACTGCAATAAGAGACCCAGCAAACAAATACTAAATGGCATCAGAATAATGTTGCAATATAAAATATTTGGACATTTAAGTCACTGCTAAATTGTGTGAATGGCATTGTATTACACCACTTTAAATATTGCACTTACAAATATTAGCATCTACACCAAATCTGCACCATTTTCAGACTGTTATTGCATATATCAGGAGTTAAAAAAACAGTGCTTTGATATTTTGTTTGCATTTCAGTGGCATTGAAACAGTTTAAGCGTGAAAATACCTTTATTAGCGGAAAACGTAGCCTTATGTCCAAATACAATGTAGCCTATAGGCCTATTATATTATATTAACATACTAGAAAGTTGAAAGAAACGTTTTTGTAATGTTAAAATCATGGCCAACTTATAATGTTGAAACTTCTCCAAAAACGTTCCCACAACGTGCCTGAGACAGCACAGTTCCGGGTTTTTTCTGTTGTCACTTTGGCTCACCTTTGGTCGTTTCCAGACCAAGTCTTTCTGCATCAGCATGTCCTGCACCGGGAACCCGGTGTCCGTGTAAAGCCCACCCTGCAGAGGCAGCCCGGAAGTTGCCGGCAGCGTCGGGCTGCCCAGACTGTCACCGGAGGTCGAGCCTCTGCTCGGTCGCTTCTGTGTTTGGGACATCCTGGAGTGCGTCAAAAACTCCTGCCTCGGGGCTCGACTTCTGTCCTTCAGAATCTGTGTCAGGGAGTGTATCTAAACGCACACACAGACGATTATATTTATCCCTTCTGTGTTAAGTGGGTGTGAATAAAGCAGGTCTTCCTTCTCAACTTACCTTTATACAGCTCCTCCCTCCACCTGTGTGCTAAACAATGTCAAAACGAAAAGATCAAAAACTACAGCCTATCAGTCAAAAAAGACATTTGCGTTGACGTTTTGAAACAAAGCCAAATAATAGACTAGATATAAACAATTAACACGAGATTGAAGCACTGATAGAGAATACACTCATTAAAGAAATGCGGAATATACATATGAACTAAACAAGCCTATCTTCATAAAAATACACTTCAACCCCAAGTTAGCATTTTTAGCAAACTTTCCCATTAAGTTATTATTTATGAACGTTCCCTGAGCGTTTACAATTTTGCAAACGGAAATGAAAGGTAAAGTAGTGATGTTTAAAAAGCATTAGACAAACTTTCCATTAATGATGTACAGTATAGGCTACAGAATAAAGTTTTGTGCTAAAATTGTGAGAACGTTTTTAGATGAGACGTTCTATTAATGTTCCTGGAGGAATGTTTGTTTATAACTAGGATGTTTGCTGTTATGTACATATACATGTCAGCCGCCATTAATGAAGGTGTGGCAAAAAGTTCATTTCTGACCCCACATAAAGCCCTTCCTTCAGCAAACACACTGCACTGCGTAAAACTGATATGCAAAAGCTCAGATCTGTATTGAAGGCTAGTCTATTGTGACTGAGGCATAGAACTTGATCAGCCTGTAGACCAGAGAAAGAGCTGAAGCATGAATCCTATACAAAGATATATTCAAAGGTCATACTTCAGCCTGAAGCACTGTATCTAACAAACTGTATCAAACAAACTCCAAATTAATCACGGCAAAGTGGTGACCCCTGGGGCCCGTTTCATAAAACAAGTTTACTAAATAAGCCAGGCTTGTTTTAGTTAGTGTGACTTATTTTGAACCAAATCAACTGACAATAAGTCAGACTTACTGAAATAAACCTGGCTTATTTGGTAAACTTATTTTATGAAACAGGCCCCTGCTCATTTAGGCTCAAACAGTCAGCCCTTGTCTATGTATCTGTGCGCTCACATGCATGCGTATATGTGTGTTAATGCATTAATCCTTGTTTTCTTACTGAAGATGTAAACAGTTTGCAATACATAGTGACATCATAGGAATGTAGACCAGTAATTTACCAGTTAATATTACAGTTATTTCCCTTAATGGGTGCTGAAAGTAATTTACTGTATTATTAGTGCGGCATAACCTTACCTAATATCACAGTAAAATACCTTTCACTGATGTTAAAGCTAAATACTGGTGATTTTACAGTTATTTACCCAGAAATCTACAGCAAGGTTTAACAGTGTAGGTTTAGGGTTAGTAGAATGAGTTGACATATACTTACAAAGTTTCTGATAGTCAGTATGTAGTATGTTGTGTACTCATCAAAATAAAGTGTTAGAAGATATTAAGCAGACAGTCTACTAATACTCTAATAATTGCTAGTTGACATGTAGTTGCAAAGTTACTTACTGTTAGTAGAATATCTAAAGTGGACTATCAGAATAAAGTGTTACCGATGTTTAATGTTTTTTTTTTTTTAAAGAAGTCTCTTCTGCTTACCAAGGCTGCATTATTTGACTTAAAATATAATAAAGATAGTAAAATTGTGAAAATATTCAAAATATGTGAGTATATTGTAAAATGTAATTTATTTCTGTGATCAAAGCTCAATTTTCTGCATCATTACTCCAGTCTTCACATGATCTTTCAGAAATCATTTGCTGCTCAATCACTTTTGAAAAGAGTTGCGCTGCTGCATAATTCTGTAGAAAATGTGATACGTGTTTCTTTTTGTTTTTTTAATTTCTTTGATGAACAAAAAAGTTTAAAAGAACAGTACAGCATTTATTTGAAGTAGAAATCTTTTGTAACATTATACTCTCTCAGAAATAAAGGTACAAAAGCTGTCACTGGGGCGGTATCTTTTCAAAAGGTACCTAAATTGTCCTTTTTGGTACCTTAAAAGTACATATTAGTACTTAAAGTGTACATATTTGAACAAAAGTGTAACTTTTGAAACGGTACTGCCCCAGTGACAGCTTTATTTCTGAAAGTGTATACATGGCACCTTTGATCAACTGAGTGCATCCTTAATAAATAAAAGTATTCATTACTTAAAAGAACTTCTACTGACCCCAAAGATTTGAAGAGTAATTTGTTTATTGCATTAGGAAATAGTACACTACCAAAAAAATAAAAAATAAAAATACATATATACATACATATACATATATCTGAGCAATATATATATATATATATATATATAAGATTATAGCATGTCCACATTTAACAGAACTTTTTTTTCCCAGATGAATTTAGGTTTATTTTGAATGCAGTGTCAAAAACACAGAGTATGCATGTAGTTTCATTTAAAAAAAGCAAAACTGTTATAATCAGGTAACAAAGATTTACCAAAGGAAAGGTTTATCCAAAGCAACTTGCAAATGAGGAAGAAAAAGCAATTTACCCCTAGGCAACAGTAACACGAGGAGAGACTCAGTACTGTTTGTGAAGAAGTGAGCCGTACAGAGACGTGGGTGTGAGTCACAGTCAAACACCAGAGTAAAGAGTTTAATTAGATTGCTCAGAGAGAGCTTTTTTATTGTATAGTTTTATGTATTGGTTTTGTTAGCCTTATATACTGTATGATGTATTGCCATAGTTGTTAAGCCTTAGGAAAGATCAGAATCTGAGCAAACATTCCTGCGTCTCCTGGACTCTTATCATCTTCATGTCAAAACAGAAGCTTGTTCTGACACAAACTGCTGCCTGTTTTGCTTATAAACCTGTTAGGATGGAGTTCCTCATTGCTCCAACAGAGGTCACTCCATCCAGATCTCCACCACATACATTGGACTTCATATCCCATCATGCATCACTCACTCACACCTGTTCGTCATTTGCACTCACGCACCAGCAGCTGTTCCTCATCACCACACCCCTTCTCACCTGCATTTAAACCACAGTCAGACACTCACTCACCGCGAGGTCTTGAATTCCCTAGTGTTTCATTTCTGAGCGTTTTTCCCTGTCTTGATTCTCCTGTTTGTGATTTTTGGACTGTTTCTCTGGTTACCGATTGTTTGCTGCCTGCCCCAATCTCTGTCTGGATTCTCGACTCTGATTTAGCCTGTCTTTGTTGCTTCTGTCTTCCGTTGTTTTGACCCTGCCTGTGTTTGACCATGCCAATTAATAAAAGCTTGCATTTGGATCCGCCCTCTTCTGTCCCTTTCATTACAAAACCATTATAGTGAACATACTGTATACTAATAAATATTTTGAGCTCACAGGTTTTTGGACAAGCATATACGATGAAGATCAAATAAGATCTTTTAAAACAAAACACTGGTAAGAAGTAACAGAACAGTTGATCTTCTCTTTCAAGGGCAATAGCTGTGCACAGTGACAGTGAGATCACTAAACTATGAGACAGCACAAGTATAGGACAGTAGACTGACACATGCTGACCAGGTGACACCTAATGACTTTGAGGGTCTGAATAATGTCATAATGTCATCCTTTAGTGACTGCTGTTGTGTAACTTTTGTGCCTAGTGCGTAATGCGTATATTTGCATTTCAGGCACCTGTCTTGTGTAGACAGAAGTAAATGGTACATTTTTTTAGAGAAAATATGTGCTTGCAGACGCAAATCCCACAACCACAGGAATGGGTTCAGGGGCATGGAGATGTGTGAATTATGTTGCACGTACATGTTTAATCTGACAAGTCAAATCCTGTGTTCAATAGTTTGGACGAAATTGAAGTTTTCAACTCATGCAACACTGATTTAAACTAAAACACATTAAATGGCTGTTGAGTTTATGGTCTATTCCAGGAATATTGTACAAAACAGGGCTTGAAATCTTTTAAAAATCAGGCTTTTTACGCAAATATTCAGGGTTTAGTATTTATTTTATAGGATTTTTGTAATTTGTAACACTACAAAAATTTGGGACATGCAAATATACAGTTTAAAATTTTGAAGAAAAATTCAGGATTAAAATGGCAATATTTATCAAACGAATATGTTAGGACATGTAAGGGTTAATTTTATGTAAGATAACAGTTTATCTCAGCATTTCATACCAAAAACATAAAATTTGTCCCTCCAATGCTTCAAAACATCAGTGTGCAATATATTTTGGACAGAGCCTAATATTTAACACACACATAGTTTGACAAAATTACATTTTAATTAGAAAGAAATATTTTTGAATAGTATATTAGGATATTACAAAATAAATAAATAAATAAATACCAAATTTCTCTATATTTTTTTCTCTTCGCATCTCAAGCTCCTAAAGTATCTCTAGCACTGGGGTTTTCTTGGAAAGACCATTAAATATTAACTTGAAGAAGCACAATATTACAGTAATTACAGTAGTCAGCTTCAGACGTTAGTATTTAGTAATTTTACTTCAGATGAATAGAGCTATTATTTTTTTTTTTTTTGCATGAATATAGTCTTTAACATGTAAATGACAGTTTTAACTTTAGAGAAACTTTTTGTGAAGGCAATTGGGTCGCTTTTATTTTGAAGTACCTAAATGGGAATTTTGTTACTATGACAAAGGCTTTGACTAAATATTCATATAACAAATTATAGATATGTATATGTCACAAACCTTCATGGAAGCCAAGAACGTAACGTCCTTTAAAATGAATATTCATGAGCAAGGATTGGCTATTGGAAGGTTAACGAGGACCTTTAGCTCGGCCTTATTAATATTCATAAGCTCGGCCTTTACCGTAACGTTAGTAGGGAAGAGATGAGCTATCACATGATTACAAACACATGATCACATGACAGAGAATCAGTTCCACTTCAAAATGGCTTTGGAGTGTGGTAGGTTTCAGAAATATTCTGCAGGTCTGGTTGTAGTTTTGGCGTGTGTTTTATGCGCTCCGTGCGCGGCTCGCTACAGAAGTTCACAGAGATATGGAGCTCAGCCGGAGTCAGGAGCCGAGGAGCAGTGGTTCATCCAGAGACTAGATCACTTCAGCGGGGCAGACACTCGAGTCTGGAAACAGGTACTTCACTGCATCATTACATGGTATGCATGCACCATGACATTTAAATAATACTCCAAAAAAAAACAAAAAAAACACATGGTATTACCCTCTAAAGTTAAAATAAAGTTTAACTAAATAAAATAAAATTTTAAACAACGACAACAAAACTTTTTTCATTTTTATTTAGTTTATGTACTAAAATAACAAAAACTAAAATAATTAATTAAATGAAAACATATAATGAAAACT
>JAUMHE010000019.1:2062171-2073231 GCA_032359235.1 Enteromius mattozi
AAATAAAGAAAACACATTGAATGAGAAGGTGTGTCCAAACTTTTGGCCTGTACTGTATATATATATATATATATATAAATTCAGATTTAATTCAGATATAAATTAATTTAAAACATATTACTTAAATAAAAATAGTTAAATACAAATTTATATTAAAATAAAATGAATAAATAAAAAAAAAAAATATGTAAGAGCCATTAAAATATGCATTATGACGTTAAATAAATAAATAAATCAATTAATAAAATAAATAACTAATGGCAACTAATTAACATTAATTAATCACTCCTCCATCCATCTATCTATCCATCCAACACTTTCATTGTCTTTTTCTCTTCACTTTTTCTTTTAAGGCTGAAGAGTTTTCTTCTAAATCATCAACCTTTTGCTTTTTAAAAATAACTTATAGGGGCTAGTATATATATATGTATATTTAAATATATATATATATATATAAACTTGACTAAAACTGAGAGGACAGCTTAATGCTGTTTTCATTACTAAGTGATGAAAACTCAATGACCCAAACTTTGAAAACTTTATTGAATCATCCCTGGAAGTGCTCACTGAAGCAACTCATTGAGTTGAACTACATGCAAATAAGCAGCACCTCAATGCACTGATGGCCAATTGAACTGCAGACAGTAAATTAAGGCTCACTTCATTTCTGTAAAGGTCCTAGAAGTAATTTCTGCTGCTATTAACTTTCATACAGCTCAGGTAGATTGCATATCTTCAACTACACGCTCTCCATCCTAAACTCTCCCTCTCAGTCAGGTCACTAGATATCAGTAAACCTCAGTGCATGTAAATAAAGCCTTTCTGATTAACCAAAGCCTACATTGGATGTGATTTCTCAGGGCAACAATTTTAGTGACATCTGCCAGGTAGTAGAAACAGTATGTGTGTGTTATTAAAAAAGAACTGCTTCAAAATAAATCCTGAGGAGCGTGAGGGAATATTGGCTTCACATTGTGTCTCTGTCTGCGTGTAAACAAATAAATCAGGTCCTAAATCAGAGCCGCAGAATTTCATCTCCGAGGGGCGTCGGGCTTCACCTGTCACTTCAGTCATTAGTTAAAACATCATCAGCTGCCACAACCCCCGCGTATAAGCAGCGAGAGAACTGTCAAGATGTTTGTGATCCCGTTATCACAGAGACACGTTCACAAGCTTTCAGAGACAGCAGCTGTCAGATTTCCACAGAATTCTCCATCATTCTCTGAAACGGCACAGTCAGAGACAAGTACATTAGGAAACAAGGAGAGCGGGAGAGAAGAAGTAGCCCTTTCGTACGCCACACATCCACCAACACAGTCACATCGGAGGCTTTTAAAAACACAGACATAAAAGATTATTTGAAGAGGAAGATCAAGGCTACTGCACACAGAAAACCTCTTGTACAAACCCAGTGATAGAAAAAGAGTCCAAAGGTCAGCTACTAAAACTTTTTTTTTTCTAAAGAGAGACATAAACAGTCACACTAAAAGCAAAGCATGACGACACCAGAGGGTCTCCCACAATGCACTCTTAAAAGTAAATATGCTTTATTTTTTATGTCTCATGTACAAGTGTTAATTCAGTTTCTCTGAGGTAATATTGAAGTTTTCGTTAATATTTTATTTTTTAAGTTTTAGTATTTTTTGCTTTTATTTGTTTATTAGTATTTTTTAATGTCTATTTAGTACTCAGGTTACTCAGTTTAGTTTCAGTTTAAGCTGTAGTTATTTTATCACATAAAGTTACAAATGATAAAAATGAAAACTTTGCCTTGGCAATTACCTGTATAAAAAAGGGTTTTCTGTTTTCTTTTCTTTTTTTATTTTATTTCACTTAACGTTTTTTTGTGTTTTTTTTTTTTTTGTAGTTTTAGTATTTTATTTCAAGTAAAAAAGTTAACTATAATAATAATTAAAGCATGCAAAAGCACAGAATAATTGCAATCCAATCTGTCTTTCAAAGTATTCAAAGACTATTGAGTAAAACCTTACCAAAAAGTGCTGTGGTGGTAAAATCCAAGTGATTTTGAAAACACCATGGTACTTTCTAGGGGTATAATGATGCGCGTATCGTGTTTTGAACAATTTGTGGTCAATTTCCAAATCAAAATGATCATCCTTATCCCCTTGATAGTGGGTACTTTGTAGCCGTTTGGAATGCAGTTGTAAAAGGAAGTGATGTAATTTCCTCATTATCTTCAGCTGGGATGTTCCCGTGACAATGAACGCAGCAAGGTGTGCGCCAGCAGATTCAGTAAGGGACACCGGCATAAAAAAAATATACATTTTATATTCAACTTTTTTTTTAACAAATATTAGTTTTTATATTTAAGCATATTTTAAAATATAAAATGTATGTTTATTTGCAAAGTTTATGCTAACTACAATAAAAAGACATTTATGTAGGGCTGGGCAATATATATATATCGATATATTCATGCACATCTCGTCAGTAAAGCCGGTTTTTAAAAGGACCACCAGCTAATTGACAGAGCCGTAGATTACTGACAAGCTACACAATATCGCGTTCAGTTTCACGGATGATTCATTGGGGTAGCTTGTCAGTGATCTACGCCTCTATGTATTAACTGCCGCTCCATTTGAAAACAGGTGATGGAGATTTACCATCAGAAGAAGGTATCTATGGTATCATAACATAGTAAAATGTCCATGTACAAATTAACAACACTATGTAAAAAAATTGCACTTTTTCCTAGAAAACCCAAACATCTGACGTTCTGACAGCAACAATCCACAAAACACCAACAAAAACCAGCACATAAACCCAAAGCATCAATAGGCTCCAGCTCACAGAGAAACCAGCTACTTATTAAAACCATTCTTGTGATTTGCATTTGCATAAGGTCTAATACTGACTTTCAACTACTTTTATTTACTCAGCAGACTACAGGTGCTTATTTTAGCTGACACATTTTTTTTTTTTTTTTTTTTAAACGTGTGAAAGCTGCTTTCCTTGTTCATTAGCAGCGAGAGTCTTAGCGGTCCTCGAAAGCCCACGCAAGGACACACAAAGGATGAATTACAGTGTTTCTCCCAGCGTCCTTGAGTCTCAGAACAGCATAACAGCGGAGAGAAAATACAACACCCCGCACGTCCAGCGCACAACACAATAAAACACATTAACTGCTGGGAAAATGCCAATGTCACTGCTGTGAAAGGAAAACACGCTTGTTAGTGGTGTTTGCCGAGGTGTAGAGCTCACAACCTCCTGTCTGAACAAACCCCTAACCTTAAAGACTCGCCACGTTCGCCAAAATTTGCAGGCAAAAAGTATACTGCCTATTGTTAATGTTAGACGTGGCTTTCAGACCACACGGCATCCTGTCGTTCAATATGGTGAGTCTGCATTAACAACTATTTGAGCAAAAATTTGTGCGGGGCATTTTTCACTCTCAGGCAAAATTCCCAAACGCATGGATTCCAACTGAAATTGCGAAGAAAATTCACCAAATAAACAACTGACTTTAAAAAACTGTCATTCTTTTTATTCCACACTATATATGAACTTAGTGTTACAATGGAATTATGGATCTTTTTATTGATCTCATGAGTATAAAAGGTTGCACACTGTGAAGAAACAAACACATGCGTCATGCACCTACACAAAGGGAAAAACACACACTTCGCTTCCAGTGAACTTTCCTCTATCAAATCCCAACAAGATCACCACACCCTGCTTAAAATGGCAACTTAGATGCTTTGATGGTCTTAACAAGTATAAGCTGATCTATGAGCAAGGACAAACTAGTTTGTAACTGTTCGAAAGTGTTCAAAATCCCTCTAAAACCATCACAAATCTAGCTGGAAACAAGTTTGGTATGATTTCAAGACCAGGCTGGTATGAACTCTTTTTCCTGCGTGCAAAATCACTAAATTGCTTGCAATCATAAACTGAATTGTCTATAAAGTCCAAAAGGCTAAAGAGTAAAAAAAAAATAAAAATAAAAATAAAAAATACACACATGGTGCATGATATTTACACACATGAAATATTCTAAGGTATTTCAAAGAACACCATGGTACTATCACGCAAAAAACAGCATGCATTACCAGAGTAAAAGTCAATATATTAACAGTTATGTCACTCTTGACTAGAAAACCCAAGTGTCTTACATTCTGACAGCAACGATTCTCAAAACACTAACAAAAACCAGCGCAGAAACCCAAAGCAACAATAAGCCCCAGCTCAGGATAAGCAAAAACTATCCAAGTGATCAATGACAGTGATTGCAGGAAAAAACGGCATTCATAAAACGCTTCTCACCAGGTGCAGCAGGTCATAGATGGAGTCCGACGAGCGTTTGCTGTGTCTGTTGCGTCTGAGCACAGACATGACTGACTCAGGATCAGCCGAAACAGGGTCGGAGAGAAACGTGCCGGCCCACTGTCACTGACGCTGGATCAGTTACAGGAAACGCCTCAGAAATCACAGATTCACTGCTGCAGCACCCGACAACATCCCTCCGCTTATGACAAATAGAACAAATGACAGAGCATAGAGAGAGAGAGAGAGAGAGAGAGCTAGAATGAGTCGCTTTTCTCTCTCTCTCGTTCGCCCACCTCTTCTCTGCACGTCCAACTCCGTATTCACCCGCCCATTCTGATGCGACACCACCTCATTTATCTTCTCTCTCTTCCTGGCACGCTGAGCAAACACTCAGCCACATAAGTTAAGATACTCAACTCACACGAAAACAATCAAGGGTGAACGGAGAGAGGAAGAGGAAGAGGAAGTGGAAGGAATCTCCTTTCCAAGGCTGTGGTTCTTATTGTTCATGATAGGCTGGTAAGTTCAAATGCACAAGAATATCAGTGCAGTGAGAATGTCAGAGATCCTGTAGTTACAGATATGCAAAACTAATAACAATTCAAAAAGTACTAGTTGGCTGCTTGAAGACTGGTTAATTACACCACCTTGCATCATTTTTGATTAATGAAATCTGTGCAAGTTTCTCATTCGTTTTTGGGATTTGTAACATTTCATTTTCACTTTAAATGAGTTGACAACCATTTGTGAGGTAAAGAAATCTTGTATTATCCCTTAATCAACAGAAAACCTCAACTCAGTATTTTTGTCTAATCCTGATTTCCACTTTTCCACTCCAGATTCTAAGTTAAATGATACATCTGGAGAACTCTGAAACTTTAGACATTTTGATTAGTGCATTAAAGGTGATATATACACTGTATTGACCTGAATATAAGACAACGGGTCTCATTCACTAATAATTGCGTACGTTTTTCATATTTATACACACATTTGAACTTCTCACGAAAACTTTTCGCCTGATTCACAACTAAGCGGCAACCTCCCGCTCTCTCTCGTGAAGCCAACATGGAAGTGCCTAAAACTGCAATTCATCGACGGGCTGCTAGAGGCTGGCTGCAAAAGAGAGTCAATCCCATAGACTCCCCTTACAGCAGAAAAAAACATGTTTACAGCCTGGTTCAAAAAAAGATTTTGGTCTATATAGCTAATGTTGCCCTTCATGACAACTGTGAGGGGGGTGAATTTTTTTTATAACTCATCCATTTAAATTATATTAAGCCTTAAATTAAGGGCGCGGCAATTTGAGTGACAGGTGGATTGCAGGCACTGTCAACACAGTCGCGCCAGGTGGGCGTAGTTTTATCAACCAGCTCCGGCCTCTTTGCACATTTTCAATAATCCGAGAGTGACGCAATTCCAACATGGCGACGGTCGGCTCCGCCTACTTTGAGTTTGATTGTTGGTACATTTTACCAGTATTTACTATACTTTCGAAACAAACATTTAAATAGGAAATATGCAATATGAACATAATTAAAGAAGTAATAGTAAAAAGTAATAAAGAAAATAATTAACTTTCTTTTCTTAGTAAAACAGAAGATTTTTTTTTTTTTTTTTTTTAAAGACCATATCGAAAAGGTACATATGGATTATATCGTCTTATATTCGGGTCAATTTGATAAATATTTTTATGTATGTATCCTTATATTTATTTTATGAAAAAAAAAAACTGTACTTGGTGTAAATATTGATGTTTATTGATGGGCAGTTTTACAAATCGTCTGAGCGAAGGGGAGGAAAAACAACTTTTTTTTGTGCTGCAAATGATCGCACCTGGTGTGAATAGCCCCATAAGGATCTATTGTTTCAATTCAAAAGATTCATTGCAATGTGAGAAGGCCTTCAGGCTTCATTAAAAAATGAATTAATTTTTACTTTGTCTGTATAGTTATAGGTGTATAAAAAAAAATAAAAATCTTTGAAAAGCTAGACAAATTAAAAAGCACATTTTGGCTATTTAATTTAGGCTATTTAATTTATTTAATGGTGAAAAAAAATGGCAAAATGTATAGGTAAAAATGCAAAAACCCATGTTCGGTATTCAACCTTTGTGTTTTTTGCTCGCCTTAGGCTTCGGCCAAGAATTTCAATTTCTAATTAGGCTGGTTACAGGTTCACCTGACCACTATTAGATACACTTCTGGTGTGTTCTAGTGTTCAAAAACACCTTGACGGAGGGGTATTTTCAACTATTTGTAACTTGACAAGCCATCATAAAATGCAACGCTCATGGTAGAGGACTGTGAGTCATGACGCAAAGGCCAAAAATGTCCGTCCGCATGTGTATGTCTATAGCAGCGGCGCTTAAAAGGGGATGAAGGGTTTTAACGAGCAAACTGTCTAACAGCTGTCAGGGTGCTAATTAAAGCATCACCGCTAAAAATATGCAACTAAAGATGATGAACAACTAGTCTACTAGAAGTAAAGTAAAAACTGGAGCTTCTCTCACAAATAGAAATAGAATGATTCATTTTGAAGACTACCACAATAGCTGTGCATTCAGATGAGCCAATCAATTGAACAGCATCTTCATGATTTATAATATAGGACTAGAGCGAGTGTCTTTTTCATAAAGATTGATCATCTGAACTGCCGTGTGGAGGGAGAGAGACAGCCAGCGGGGGAAAGTAAACAGAATGAATGCACTGGGACTTAAAAGAGCACGGAGAGAAATGCGGCGTCAGATCCTGTGATTCACAGGCTTCACTGCGGTTTGTGAACACATGCTGCAACGGTGGAGCGCAGGAGCACAATCGTAAAACACGGCCGACGAGATGCGCCGCAGAACAATGATACGACACAAACGCTTCAGCTCTGCAGACTCATGCTGCCTTCCAGTCACGGCAGAATGATCGAATTCACTTCATTTTTGTCACGCAATCGCTAAAAAACGTATGTTTGAAAAGTCTGCATAAGCTATTTTCAATTAAAAATGAAACATGGAAAGGGTCTGTAAGAAAATTAAGCTGTCAAATCAATTCATTAATATTACTATTTATATATGATTTATACATTATATAAATATAAAATGTAGAGAAACTTAAATTAATGAATATTGATATTTATATGTTATTGATATTATATATAGTGCTGGGCAACAATTAATCACATCCAAAATAAATGTTTTATATATATATATATATATAAAATAAAGACACAAATGTACAGTACATATTTTGAAAATATTTACATGTATTAACATGCATATTTATATTCAAATAATCTATATTATATAGAATTTTTCTTAAATATATACATGCCTGTGTGTATTTATATAAACATACTAAATATATACAGCACGCACATATATTATGTAGATAAAAAAATTTATTTCGGATGTGATTAATTGCGGTCAATTGTTGCCCAGCGCTAATTCCATATAAATATATAATGTAGACATCAACTTTTATTTTGCATGTAATTAAACCGATTTGATTGATTTGACAGGACTATTTGAAAAAACAACAACATTACATTGATCTAAAGTGACAGTAAAACATTTATAATGTTGGTACTAAATAAATATTGTTATTTTTAACATTTAAACATGCCACAAGACAAAATAGCACTTTTAAGTTGTAATAATATTTCACTATATTACTGACTTTACTGTATTCTTGATTAAATAAATGCAGCCTTGATGAGAAGAAGCAACTTCTTTCAAAAACCCACTGCTCCGGGTGTGTGTTCACGGTGTGTGTGTGTGGTTGTTCACTTCTCACTGCTGTGTGTGTGCACGTTGGATGGGTTAAATGCAGAGCACAAATTCCAATTATGGGTCACCACCACAAGTCACTTCACTTTAAACATTAAGAAACCTACTCTTTTAACTCGTCTGTTACAGCAAAACTGAAAGAGAATGAGAAATGCTTACAGAAGACCAGCGCTGAAGACTGAACTTGCCAAATCCTCTCCTGAACACTTTTAGCATCAAAGACGTCTCCTGATATAACAAATCACACACCGCAAGCCCAACAGCCTGTTAATGTGGAGATCAGCAAGCAGAGAACGACAAATCACACAGAAAAATGTTTCAAATGATCCGTGAAACATTTTGTTCAAATCCCTCTCTAGTCCATCTACAGAATAATATCCCAGCAGACAGAGAAGCACTGCTAATGTACCATTATTCACACCTGAGCTCATGAAGTGAAAACGCAGACAGCCGCTTTAAAAATGGATACATTACAGTAAGTTTCCACAATTAAACCGAATCCTTTAGGAGGGAAACAATAAATAACAATGTTGCTGGTTGTGGCGCAATGGTTAGTGGATGTTAGATTTTCGTGCTCATCTAGGAAAGTGAAGTTCTAGAAAGTAGTAGTTTCCCAACAAAAGGCAAACAACCCTAAAAAGAAGAGTTTCCACAATGCAAGATCATTACATACAAAATACTGTGGCTCCGGACACTTGCAATAGCCACATTTAAAATGCATGCATGACATTGGAAAATAAATAATCAAACGAAGTGGCATTTGAAAGAAAAGATTTATTCCCATCACAAACCTTTTAAACTTTTCTGAGTCATTTTTCCAATGACTTTTAGCCTCACTAATTTGTTTTTCTGAAATGTTTTGCTTGAAGAACAAGCTCGTACCATTCTTTTTAAAGAAATGAATGCAAATAAATGCAATTTCTTTGATATTTTGTTGCATTGACATTTATTGCAAGTTTCGCTTAAGTATTGGGGACATACTGTGATGAACTGCTGTGACAAATATTCCGACTTCAAAACAAATAATGGAACTTCTGTGATATTTGTTTCTAATGCATTGATATTCACATTAAGTGTGACTTAAGTGTCCAAATACTTTTTGGGGGGGACACATAATGGTAGAGAAGATAAACAAACCAAGCAAGTCACTGAAGAAGATCATATTTAGTTGTGTCTTGCGGCTCCAAATTATTCATATTTTCAGAGCACGTTCAGACTAAACTTGAATTACATTAAGTCACATTAAACACTATGTGTGTGTGTGTTTGTATATATATATATAGACTGTGCACTAAAGCTGATTATAGATTCCTTTGCATTTCCTGTCTGCCCTCTATGCTACTTTCAGATTTTAATAAAGGCCAGAGAGATGGTGCAAAGCAAAAAAACAGACACATGTCTATGCATGCCAAAAGCAATCTTCTCCAAGCTCCCAGCGAGACCCAGAGTCCCGCTGTCTCTCTGTTGACCCAAAGTGCATCTCTCTGCCTGGGCCTGACAGCCAAACAACAGCAACACACCCTTCAGATCCAGAACTAACTCATTCTGCACTCAAAGACCGGGCTTATGATGTGAGAGATCTAGTTTTATCACGCTGCGGCACTTGCTTGCAAGTCAGACGGGGTGTAAAACTTAATTTTATATCACATTTAATTGGTGGTGCAAGCAGATTAATTCCAAAAAATGTTTCGTAAGTCATATTTCTGGATGAATAATAGAGAAGTGAAACATCAGTATATGCAAATACTGTCATCACTGATTGATGCAACAGCTTGGAGCATATTCAAACTGTGTGAACTGCACTTAGCAACAAAAAATGTGACAAATGACAGTGAAAACTGACGAAATGGACCGATATCTAAACTGCTGCATCCAATTATTATGAAAAAGAATTGTTACTTGTGACTTTACACATGAGTAATTTGCTACTTTACATTTGCATGTAAAGTAGTTGAGAAGTCAACATACTCATAAATATTCTGAATGGCATGCAAAAATATCACAAATGCATAAGCCAAATATTTAAAAACCAATTAAAATCAGGTATCATTTCACCTCATTTTCTAAAAGTGGTCCTCAAACAATTTGAGTATCCCTGCTGTAGTACATTATTCCTCTCATGGATAGAGACACGCATGTAAGACGTTTATAGACCGAGACAGAACCAGTCTAAACCAGACCATCACAGCCTGACTAGGGTCTAAACCATTTAAGGTCTGGAAATTAGCTTGGGGAATGAACATCAGCATTGAGGTCTCGAAAGATGAACAGGGAATTCTGGAAACAGGTTTCTGAAAATAGTTTGCCTATGTAAATATGAAAGGGTCGTGTGGAATCTGATTGGTTCCATCATCTCAGCACATCCATCAACACGTCCGTCCAATAAAACAACTGTGACTGTATCCTGCAGATTGGAGATGAGGAAAAATAACTACACATGCTCTCACGACATCTAAATGCGAAACTGTTATGTCTGTCTGACACTTCTCAGACAGAGACCATCTTCTAAGACCGTCTTCATCGCCGCCTCCAAGATTCGGTTAATTGTGCCTCATAATAAAGCAATTAGGATGCAAAAGAAAACCAAACGACCTCTGTTTTACTGTCACCCGTCTTAACGCAAACTAATTATCTCCAAACACTCAGCAAAAGCTTTAGGCACAAGATACACTGCAGCTCATTATTACAGACAGACAGAGAGACAGACAGGTCGAACCACAGATAGAACGATTGAACAATAGATCGATCAATAGATAGATAGACAGACAGACAGACAGACAGACAGACAGACAGATAGATAGATAGATAGATAGATAGACCGACAAAAAGATAGCAAGTCAGACAGATGGATAGATGGATGGAAGGATGGATAATTGAATGAACAGACAGATGGGCGCAGTCGTGGCCTAATGGTTAGAGAGTTGGGCTTGTAACCCAAAGGTCGCGGGTTCGACTCCCAGGTCCGGCAGGGATTGTGGGTGGTGGGAGTGAATTC
>JAUMHE010000019.1:2073331-2096680 GCA_032359235.1 Enteromius mattozi
TGGGGTGCTGTGTGTACATTAATGAGGAAAAAAAATGAACTTAAATGATTTTAGCAAATGGCTGCAATATAACAAAGCGTGAAAAAATTAAGGGGGTCTGAATACTTTCAGTATGTATATATGGGTATTCGATATATCAATGTGTCCTATGGTGTGACAGCAAAAATTTAATAAAAAAAAACTTTCTCTCATGCTATTTGCATGAATGCAAATGCAAAATGTTTTCAACACATTTTCAAAATTAAAATATATTTTTAAACTCATTCTTAATGAGATCATATTCACTTCAAATGAGTTTTACACATCCATTTGCATAACACCATCAATTGAGTCTGACAGGTACAGCATGACTGTTTCTGAAATTACCTGCGGTGTGCCAATGACATCACAGTCATGATAGATTTCACTCTGCATACAGATCAGCCTCTACTACCATGCCGGGTGACGTCCAAAATCTGAAAAAACAGAAGGCAAGAGAGTTATAAATTACTATTTAACAGAATCCAAACACAGCAGTTTTCTGAGGCAGTACGAGGGGACGAGCTGTTGTGGGATAAAATTTGACTAACCATGGAGAAAAATACGACAGAATTAGAACTGAAAGAGGGATTGAAGAGATTGGCCGCTGTGGTTGGAGACCACACATGCTCAGGCACTCTGGACAGCTTCAACAAACGCAAGATGATGGACTTCACTCTGAGCCGCCACATGAGAGGCTGTGTGTGTGTGTGGTCGCAGATATATCAACCTGCGGTTACTGCTGCTTCCAATAAACGCCTGCATGAATGGAAATATATACACAAGGAAATCCAAAAGACCCATTTCTCACTGGATACGAGAGAGAGAGAGAGGTTGGCACATGCTGTAGAGTATACTAACGAATAGCATACTCGCTAGCAAAATGATTCAACTACAAACAAGGGCCCCAAACATTTACACGCTTAAGATAAACTTGCAGTAAATTTCCTGACACATACTGATCCGGTGGCATTAGATTCGCATGGACCACAAAGAACTCACTCCACTGAGATTAGTTTCGTGATTATTCTGAAGTTAAAAGCCTATTCATGCAGGATTATCCCAGTGGACCCCCTCATAGCAAGAGAGAAAATTTACCCTGTGATGACTAAGCATTATTGCACATGTTGGCAAAAAAAACAAACAAATCCCACCAGAAGCAATGTAAACCATCAACAAAAATTAATAATATCACCAGCTCAAGGTCAATGTGGAATTAGAGTTCCAGTCATGTGATATAAAGGAATTGTTAACCTAAAAATGAGCATTTGCTGAAACTGTATTGATGCCCAGGCCATCGATGATGAAAGCAGTTTTGGAGAAATGTAGCATTGCTCGCCAGTGGATGCTCTGCAGTGAATGGGTGCCATCAAAATGAGAGTCTAAACAGCTGATAAAAACATCACAATAATCCACACCACTCCAGTCCATCTTGTGAAGTTAAAAGATGTGTGTTTGTATGAAACAAATCTATTATTAACCGTTTTAAACTTTAAACCACTGCTTCTGGCTTAAATATAAGTACTCTATACACAATATTGCCTTCTCTAGTCAAAAAGTCACCTCATCTGAATCAGGAGAGAAATATGCACAGTTTACAAGCAAATATAATACAAAGAAAATATTCAAAAACAGCTTTAAACAAATATGTTGGTGGAATTTTGATATGGCTACAGTTTTTAGCCTTGCAAGATGTTAACTGATGGACTGGAGTGGTGTGGATTATTGTGATGTTTTTATCAGCTGTTTGGATTCTGACGGCACCCATTCACTGCAAAGCATCCATTGCTGAGCAATTGATGCAATGCTACATTTCTCCAAATCTGATGAAGAAACAAACTCATTTATATCTTGGATGGAGTAAATCTTCCGCAAATGTTTGAAATATTCAAAATATATGCGTAGTTCACAAATAAAAATTGGACTGTGTCCTATGGTGTGACATAGCAAAAACGTAAATAAAAAAATACACGTTGACTACCCATATCTTATTCTGTATTGCATAGAAGAAAAAGTCGTGCAGAATTGGATCTACATAGGAGTGTGCTTCTTATATGACAGACATCATCTTGGAGCTGTTTCAGATGTCTTGAGTAACACACCGGAGCAGATTTGAGGTCAGTGTGTAGCAGAGCTAAGAGATGGTAGTAAAGGCTCATGACAGGAATGCTAACTCAACCGCAAACAGCAGTGAAGCAACAGGACCAGGACGCAGAGTTCTTGTTTGGCTCATAAAGTGCTGAGATGCTGAAAGGAGACGTCTGAGCAAAGCGGAAACAAAACAATATAACAAGAATTTGATTTGCATGTGGGTCTCATGTTTCTCATTTCTCTCACTCCTAGACATTCTGTATTAAATAAATGAACAAAATAGGCAAATGTATATGAATATGTGACACGTATTCTCTTTTTTATATTCAAAGTGCCCCTATTATGGATTTTTAAAAATGTGCTTCCATGCAGTGTGTAACGCAGCTCTAAGGGAACGAAAACATCCTGTAAAGTTTTAACTCTAAAAGTGCACTGTATAAAGTTATTGTCTCACAAAAGAAAGAGTCGACTTTGAATCTGAAAATGCAAATTTATTCTTTGCCACTAGGTGCCGCTTTTGGAGCATTAAAAGCTCACAAACACTATTTTAAATGAAATCGACCAATTACTGGAGAGATTTGGAAAAATAAATCATTAAACGAATCGCTTGCAAGTAAGGTAAAAATAAATGCATATTAAAAGAAAACGAATGTTTTTGACCTTGCATGCATGCCAGAATGTTGTTTGGGACTCCCAAAACCAAAATATGAACCTTTCATAACCCACAACAGGAGCACTTTAAAATATTGTAAAATAATCATTTTCAGGTAAATTATTCTCATTTCATGGATGTTCATATGACTGCATTTAGCCTCCTACCTATTTATCATCCTCACAGTCCTTTGCGTCTTGTTTGTGCACTGACCTTTTGTGTAGCGAGTCAAAAAAAACATGTCAGAAAAATGTCATCCCGCTGCACGATGGCGCAAAACTCCAGGAAACGCAAACACACAGAAATTCTCCCGTGTCTCCGTGGAAACCAGGCCAGCTCTTCACTGACGGAGGAGGGTCTACACATGCTAGCGTAAACCATCAGGATAACACCAAAATAGAAAGCACTTCAGCACTGGGCCAGCAACATCCCCAAGTGCTCGATCAAAGTTCTCACACTACAGCAGCTAAGAGCAAGTGCTCATGGGTAAAAACATGCGAGTTCAGGACATCAGCTCCATGTGCCCACAGGCTGTGTTTTAAAGAGCTGCCCACATAATCTGCCCCATATAGTAATAAACACATGTGAAAAGGTTACAAAATGATCTACTTGGCTTAATGTTGAAAAAGAAAGACTCTGAATGCTTAAGATATAGTGAAATATGACTAGAACAAAAGATAGAACAACAGATAGATAGATGGATGGATAGATGGATAAATAGATAGATAGACAGATAGATAGATAGATCCCATAAGCCTGTTTATCTGTAACTAATGGCATGTCGTGTCTCATCCAGCACAAATCAAAACACACAAGCTCCTCTGACAGGGAAAATAACCGCTCTATATCACAAGACCATCAGGACACGTCACATTCCCCCGCTCTCCACAGAACAGCTGATGGATGCTGAAGAAGAGAGGAGGAAAAAAAAAACAGCTCGATATCTTTCAGTCTGCCTGATGTTTATCAGCTTCAGTTCTCAGTCTCATTTTTGCTTGTTTAATTTATCAGTAGTTTTTGCTAAGTCAAGTGTATTACTCGTGTGTACACAAACTACAGGGTTAGCGATTTGAACGTAGACTCTAGAAACTTCAAAACAACATTTCTGCTAATTCGTAGAACTTCGTATGACCTCACTCGATTTTGTTTGATTTGTCTAAATCCAAGTGGCGGGTAGGTTTAGGCGCAGGGTTATGTGTAGGTCATTCGTACAAATTCATATGAATTGGCAACTATAAAATATGTACGATTCCGCAAAAATCATATGAATTCATACGAATTAGCCACCTTGTTCAATATGTACGAATTGCCATGAGTTTGGGCTCGTTAAACACATTCAGAACATCCATGCATTGTGTTGGCAACTTTTCCATTAGCAAACAGCACTAGTTTCATAAAATATTAATGTTTTGAACTAGCCTCAGGCTCATTTCTGGTCTTTCCATTTATCTGCCATCAAACAAAGGTTAAAGAGAGCAGCAAACTCAAACAAAACCGCACTCATTTAAATGCAAAGTATGCTAGTTTGATCAGTTTCTATGTGACTAAAGGCCTGGCTGTAGATGTTATGATCTCTGGCAGAAAGCAAAAACAGTGAGGCGTCAGACAGAGTTGTTTGTCAAATCCAGTGATGATGTCAGGCAAATAAGCAACAGCCGTAAACATCCTGTCATCCTAAATCCCCGTTCATGGAGGTGTGCAAACAAACACACCCAGGGGCTCTATCCGCTCTGCCTGTTTACCTGCAAATCTCCCAAAAATGTGACAGGTGCATTTGCAGTCCTTTGTTATTAGAGTCCCCTGAACACTCAAACCATGACCTGTCGAGACAGGAGAAGAGCGGCCTGAGAGCTGCCCACCGACGGCTGAAAGTCAAGACGATCGGCTTCAGGGACGCGAAGGGGTGAAAACAGCACTTTTTGCCCCAAAGCTGAACCTGACGTGCGTTTCTCAGCGTGGGAGCTTGGGAATGCTCAGAGGCAGCTGGAAACAAAACCTAAAATTCATCAGCAGCTGCAGGGTGGAAAAGAAGGAACGCTTCCTGCCAAGAAAATCAGCGAGGGCCCGTTTGTGATGTTCATGCTGGGTAATTAATTCACAGCACTTAATCAAAGTACAACAATGACTCGCAATCTGGATTATACAAGACGGCAACTCCACAACTACATTTAAAATGCATAAACCGCATGAAATTAACCTACATGACTCACCTCCAGAGATGATCCTGAATGTCTGACTAGTCCACCTAGTTAGCTCAAGGTATAGTCTACTAAAATTATTTACTCACCCCCAAGTTGTTCCAGACTTGTAAGAATGTATTTGTTCTTGAGAAATAAAAAAATATATACTTTGAAGAACGAAGGTAACTAGGCAGTTCCAATGTATTTTTTGTCCATTTATCAGAAGTGAACAGGAACTCAAAGTTTCTGTCTTCCATGGAACATAAAAGAAGATATTTTGAATAGATTTTGTGGAATATTTTCAAGAATGTTAATAAACTTTTTGGGTTCCCACTGACTTATATGGACAAAAAATAAAATGGAAATGAATGGGATCTGAAACTGTTTACTGTTTGGTAACCAACATCTATAACTATTTTTATATTCCACCTAATGCATACAGGTTTGAAACAACATGAGAGAAAATAATGACAATTTTCATTATTGGGTGGACTATACCTTTAAGATTGCTGTTGCTCAACAAAATTTCACATGCAATTTCAATAGGAATCCACATGATATGAAGTTTCGTATGAATTTCATAGAATTTGTTCATGTCAGAGCTGGTCGTGTAAATCTGACACATTTTTTATTTAGTGGCACTTTATCCATCACTAAAGTATTAAAAATTGACCTTTCCTTCAGGTAAAACGTTGCAGAAATTTAATTAATGTGACCTTTCCCTTGAAAAAAGCCTGAAATGGAATCACCTGTTATTTAGTTTTTTAGGTACCAGGATAGGCATGACGTTTTTGTGACATGCTCCAGGGGTGATCCTCTTTTACGAGATGTTTTTAAGAGCGTGATATCGGAGATGGTCTGAAAACAAGCCAATATGGTAACACCCATAATGCATCTGGAGAACAGAATGGGCAAAACGAGTGTACGTTCAAATGGACATCTACTGTTTGAGATCTGGCAGTTATATTTCTATTACACTGGACAAACAAGTTTCTGTGTCTTCAGCTACTGAAGTTATTTACAAATTTCCCATGACTATTTTGCATCACGAACAATCAAAACACTAAACATCTTTGGGCATTTTAATAATCGTTCTTATTCAGGATTACCCATCGTGTTTCCATTGCAGTGCTGTTTTGGTGTCTGTTTTTCTCAGTTAGAGACCGTAGAAACGTTTAATTGAGAAACGCTGCAAGGGGCATTCAGCGCTAATGAAAACTGCACAAATTTACCATCTGACTGAAAGAGACACCAAGTGCAACATAAAACACAGCCAGCGTAATGAGGTTCAGAAATATAAGAACATTTTTATGATTTTAAAGTATGCGCCTTTGGCAAAACTGTGCAGGGAGGTCACTGGGGTGTGATGAATGATTGACAGGTCTTTCAGTGGATACCCTCGAGTGACAGCTCGACTCAATATCGAGACACACAGAAAACCTGAGAGACAACCAAATGAGCTCTTTCTGTTCTAGCAACTATGGCTGCGTTTCTGCTCAGAACAAACAACCTGCGAAGCAAAGGATTCAACAAAACAGTGTCAAACAGGCATCAATATAAACGTTTTTTGTATCAAAAATAGCGTAAACAGCTTGATATCAGTGTTGCTTTGAAAGTACAGGAACATTTCTTTGCCACCAAATTAAATTTTAAATAAGTTCTTCCATTCAGTGTTATTGTTAACTAAAACTTGAAATAAAGCTGCACTGTAAAAACTAAAATAAAATAAAAAAGGAAAGTGTACTGTGATTTTCTGCATTCACCAATAATTTTACAGACATTTCCCTTAACTCTAAAACACAAAACAGTGCTGTCCAACATTCAAAATATAGGTAAAACACCTGTTTTAAAAAAAACAACAACAAAAAAAAAACACTTATTTTACAGTGTGAAAAAATATGTAAACATTAGATAAAAAAAAAATTAAAAAATTAAAACCTTAAAAAATAAAAAGAAAATAACTAATGCT
Source organism: Enteromius mattozi (assembly GCA_032359235.1). NCBI lineage: Eukaryota > Metazoa > Chordata > Actinopteri > Cypriniformes > Cyprinidae > Enteromius > Enteromius mattozi. Next base: position 2,080,242 of record JAUMHE010000019.1, read on the forward strand.
GCATGTTTTTAGTAAAACTTAGAAAATCAGAAATGCTGCCTTGGCAACTTGAAGTTGCTAAAACTAAAATAAAATAAATAAATAAATGAATTAAAGCTCAATAGACAATTTAAAGAACTAACAAAAATTAATAAGCAATTTTAGTAACATAATTACTAAAACAAACTGAAAATTTTAGTAATATAAAAATAATATAAAAAAATAAATGGCAGTTAAAAATATTAATAAATACTATAATAATACATAAATAATACTAAAATAACACAGCTTCCACTGGGGAGGGGGGGATGGCCACGCCCCCAAAGGCATACCATTGTCTAAGTAATGGAAAACATTAAAAAACATAACTGACATTAACAAAAACAACTACACTAAAATTGAATGATAATAGACATATCAAAGTGATTCTTTAAACACAAATTTTACACTGATCTTTACTGCGTAATCACAGTAACTGGTCGTATACTTCACTGTCCACTAAATCTTTTGATGCTCCTGAAATTGCCCCCGTATTTCCTGAGTTCCTCTCGGTCAGAGCAAATGCAGCGTCCTGCCCTAATCTAGCGTCTTTGAAGCCCGTGAACGACGTGCTGATAGGAGGCACAGGCATGCCCCAGCACCTCCTCAGGGACATTTGTTGATGATCCCCTGCCCCCTGCTTCAATAGGTGGAGGGGCCGCACGGATGGGGGATGGGAGGTGGAGAAGTCGTACCTGAGACTCCCGACAACACCCACCCGAGCATGAAAGAAATTACTACTCTACAACACTACTCTTTGCTTACTTGCACGGCTTTTACTTGAGGAAATGATAATCTAGTTTACTTTGACTTTTTAGGGACACAAAGCAAATCTGGAAAATACTGAAAAATTATTTTGAAAATAAAGTGAAATAAAACTGAAATCAAATGTTAATATATAAATATTAAATAAAAATGTGAACTTAAAAAAACTGGAACTAAAAAGTACAAATGTTGCCTTGGCAACTAACTCTTTAAAATTAATTGAAATAATAAAATAAATGATATAATAAATAAATGATGTTAAATATTAAAAAAAAGGTACAGTTAAAATAGACAGTTACATAACTACATAAAAGCAAATCTTGTTGAAATTAAATTTAAACTAAAAAAAAGTAAAATTAAAAAATGTGCCTTGGCAACTAAATAGAAATATTTATATAAAACTAATATTTATTTAAAAAAATAAAATATTTATTTAAAAAATCTAATAAAATAACAAAAGCACAAAAAATTAAACTGCAGTTAAACTGAAATCAAAGATATTTTAAAATGAAAAATATTCATAAAATAGAAATATTCTGAAAAATATTAAAAAACTATTTTCTGTAACTGAAACAAAATTAAAATGAAAGAAATGAAAAAAAGTTGAAAAATGAAATAAAAATAAAAACTAAATAGAAATATATATATAAAAAAATCCTTTTTTAAGGAGGATTAAAAAACTAATTAGCTAAAGCAAATCTAAAAATGTTAATACAGATGTTTTATGATTGCCATTATTACTAATAAGTCACAAAATAACCCCAAAACACGTCTTTTATATTTAGTAAAGTACACAAGACTTGGCACAACTTAACAACAAGCAATCCCGTCTATGTTCCAGCACGCTAGAGGGTCAACCAACCAGTCCACGCTGTTTATTTTTGCCTTTAAGAAGCAAACAAAAGAAGATTCTCGAGCACAGAGGAAGAGTGAGGTCACATGACCTTTAAGACAATCTGCATGTGAAAACACCACTCTGAGTCTATTAGCATTAGCAATAATTACTGTTAGGACTCAACGGCTCTGTGCTACATGTTTACACATGAAATGGGCCACAGTGTGAAGTTTTTGACTTGTTAAAGAATAAAACAAGGGGGGAGGGCAAGCTGCTAGGCTAACTCTATGGCATCACCATGACACTTTGATATTTTCAATATTAAATATTCGTACCAAATCTTTAAAATTACTATAGCAGTGAAACTAAATGCTAAAAACTATTTAAATTTGAATGAAGTTTCAGTGGATTCGATAATACTGGAGTAATTTTACCTATAAGCAGCTGGGTCAAACTACGTTAATTCATACACGTTCCTGGCAAAAGTGACGTCATTTACAAATGCAAGCTTCACTGCTGTTTGTGTTGGTTCAGATGTGTTCTGCACTTCCACCTGTTGTTTCTGGAGAGTGTGTGAAGCGTAAACACCTCTGGAGAGCCGTCAGATGAGCACGTCTGCATCAGTTCACACCAGACTGAACGTGTCAAGCATAAACAAGGCTTTACAATGACTCGATTTGCTACAATGGATTGACGTGCTACAAGCTCGCTTACAAATGTGCAGTGTATTTGTAAACATTAAAAACATTATGGATTGTGGGGAAGAAAAAATAGGACGTTAAAACGATTAACACATTTAAAGCTGGTTTTAGTCACAATACAGTATTGCTTCAATTTTGCAAATGAAAATAGTTCCAAACAAAGACACAGTGGTGTTTTTTACTGCATAAATCCACATTTTTGTACAAATCAAATGTGCTAATTATTCAATGACCCATTCATAAAGACACTTGCTTTGAACAAATGAGCTGAATGAATGACTCAAAGACTTGCTCATTAAAACTTGCTGCCACCGACTGGTGGTGCTAATTTCATATTTTGAACATCATGTCATCTTTAATCATATTTCAATATCCTCAACTCATTTTCAGCGATTACTGTCGATTTGATTGCACAGATACTATTTAAACTGAACTGAGCTGGACAATGACGTCTCTGAATTCAATAATTGAAGCGTTTAATCTTGTCATTATACATTACTGACACTCTATTCTCCTATCTGATACGGTTAAGTGCTTTGACACAATCTGTATTGTTAAAAGAGCTATATAAATAAATAAAGGTGACTCATTACTGTCATAGCATTATTTATGCAATTCTAATTGCACTGTAAATGCAATGCCACCTGTGCAAATATACCACTTCATGCGCAAAACAAATTGGTTTAAAATTTAAATATTTGTGTAATAAATTATATGTTGAGTAAAAACAATTCTTTCTAAAGCTACTCTTTTGTCTATTTAATGCTTTTCTCATTTAACACAATGACTATAAATGATCTTTTGGTGGGTAATTTCTCAACCCAAATTAATTTGTAATTTCATTTTTTTAAAATCTAATTAATTAAATGTGAAAGAAATGAATCAGCACATCATTTAATTAATTCGATTAATGCATTTGCATAACTAGGCAGCGCTATATTTTAATTCTTAATTTTTTTCATTTCATAAAGTAAACAATAACAAATTAGCACACATACACACTAAATGCAAGCCAACAAACAGCATTTTCTCAGACACACTGACGTGATTAGAGCTCATCGGAGGATAGACCAACAAACTTTTCTGGCTCAGAGAAGTATTTTGTGAAGGACAAGTGACGGCATGTGTTCCTCTGATTACCTGAGCCCCCGTGTGATACACCGAGAACAGATTAACCAAATCCAGTTTCCAGAAAATCTCTCCTGCACATTATCTGAGTTTTTCCCCTGTGGAAGCCTCCCGCCGAACCCTGGGGTCTCTCCTCCCGCCCCGCACCGTGCAGCCGAGCGTAACCAGACGGGATTCAGACACACATGACTACACAAAGCCGCGTTGAAATGAGTTTACTCGCTCCGAGCTCCGATCACAGGCCTTTAATTTCCACCCGGCTCCAGCACAATAACGCCCCCTGTTTCCCTCTCCGTGCCACGATGGAGCTGGAAGATCAAGAACAAACTAACAGTGTTCACAGGTTTGTCGACCTAAACCACCTGTCTTGGGGTTTGACAGCAGAGACAGCCACTTTAAAACAGCTGCCCTCAACCCCAGAGATAATAACCCTTCAATTAAATCAAAACGCAAGGCGGAACAGGTATGAATGGTGTTTTTGATGCATTCTGGGTAAAACGGAATTATAGGCCACATCAAGAGGAACAGGAAGCCAGTGAGACAAAACTAAGTGAGCTTCTCACTTAGACATTTTAAGTTAATATGCACCAGCTAAATAAAAGATATAGCCAGATCATCATATGCATACATTGTGGAGAAGGCAATCCCACAATGCAGTGCACAGAGAAAAAAAAAAGTCTAATAAAATATCAGAGTAAGAGAAATGTAAACTATAAATTATAATTCATGACTGTGGAGTATTAATATAAAAAATAATTTTATATTTACATATTAAATTAAAAATTACTTCATTAAATAAAAATATAAATGATAAACTAATTTCATATTTGTATAATAACACATGCATTAAAATATAAAATAAAACTATAAATAATAAAATGAAAAAGCCTACTGTAATATCTCTAGTGTAGTCACAAAACAGTGAAAAAAAAGTAATATTTCTATTTATAATAAAAAATTACACTTAAAAATTATTAAATTAAATTATAAATAAAACAATAATAAACACTGTTGAAATCTCTAGTGTTGTTATCAAAAAAAATATATAATTATAGTTATAATAAATTAATTTCAAATTGCTATTTATAAAAATAATGCATTTACAAAAAATATTAATTTATAACTAAAAACAACACATTTGAACATGTCTCTATTGTAGTTGTAACAATGGGCTTATGAATTCATCTCAAACTGCTTATCATAATTATAACAGTACATTTTCAAAAATATTTATATTACAAATATTAAATTAAATTCTAAATAATAAAATAACGAAATAAACTGCAAATTAGTCTCAAGAATATAAATAAGGAATACGTTTCATACAATAAAATATTAAATATTTCTGTTTATAACAAAAAACAAACATAAGCATAAACAAACTACTAAATAAAATAGTAACTAAACTTTTGAAATCATACTTAAAGTATTAGGTTTAATTTATATTAAGATGCTGCCTGTGTATTCTGAAAGCAGCTGGGCTATGAAAGAGAACTAGACCAGAGCATCTTGACATGAAGGTTGAGAGGCACACAGATAAAAGGGATTCCCCGTGTTTAAACACTACTTTCACTCACCATACAATCACAGCTGCTAGTGTGAACACATCACTCCATCCTGTTGACAGGCAAGTATTCCTGGTATGGATCGTAAGTCATAAAACTCTGAAGGATCTGTTTGGAAAACAATGCAGAAGCGCAGGATGAGATACTATCTGATGGTTAAGATGGGATTGATTCCCTCTAACCCCCCAAAACCAATCCAGGAGAGTTAATTAACAACGCTGATAAAGGAAACGCAACCCGGCAGCAATGACCACATCAAAGCACAATGAAAGTGATCTGTATTTATGAAAATCACGTTCTAGCTTCATTTTTTAATTATCAAAGTCAGTGTGTCCCCCGAGTAAAGAAGGAAACTATTTCAATCAATTACTTTCAAGGGAAGAAAAAGTTTGGCTCGGTATTAAACCCGTTTAGTTCTTCACTCGTGCAGAACTAAACAACAATTAAACCTTTGTTGGCTTGATTGCTGGTTCCTGTATGGAGATTATGAAAACTGAACTGCACTATGGTCAAAACAAAGTATTAGTTCTTCAAAGCTGATATTGTTTCTGCGTTTTTTCAGAAATTAGCCCATTAAGTGCAAATATTTGCCCCAGGAACTGGTATTATGGGGCATTTTTACGTTTCGAGGGGCATTTTGAATAAATCACTAATAATTTGTTTGTAAAACACTTGAACTGAATTACTTAACCGAAATTTGAACACTCAATGCCTAAATATACAATCAAATCAACGTGAAAAAAGCAGCTTATTACATACAACATTTCCTGGCAGGTTTCCATTGCGATGCTAGTGGGGCATACTGTCACAGACATTTATTGTGTTTTCATTGGAAGTGAATTTTAAAGTTCTGATCAATAACAGTGAAACTATCTCTCAGAAACATAATTTTGGGAATAAAATCTATAAATTAGAGTAAAAAAGTGTGACTAGCCATAAGAAATGTTAAACAACAAGAATTGGCCAAAGAGATTCTATTGTGATCCTTACTGGGGCATGTTGTCACAAAGGGGCAGTATGTTTCCGTTCAACTGTGAATATAAACTCCTGATTAATAATCATGAAACCCGTCTCTCAGAACCAGATTTGTAAAATTAAACCAAGAAACTCAAAGTAAAAAGTGTGACAACTAGCCCCGGTCTCTTGTACATTAAATGTTAGGCAAGAGGAATTGGCTATTGGGGCATGTTGTCAATGAATTGTGAATTTAAACTCCTAAACAATAACGGTGAAACAGGGTTTTAAAAACAAACCAAGAAACTAACGTAAAAATTAGACAACTAGCCGCGGTCTCCTCTATATGAATTCTTAGACAGCAAGAATTTGCTAAAGGGGCCATTATATTTTGGTCACTTTTGCCCCAAATCTGACCTTGCTTGTGACTCACACTAGCTTCAAGTTTTTTCACTCTCCATATGTGTTCTGTGCTGGCTCTCGTATGATGCAATGCACCTCACAGCTGCGTCCACCAGCTCTGACCTCCTGTCCTGCCTGACTGCGGATGGCTGATTCATTTCCATCTGTATACCAGCAGATGAGAGATTCCTTCTGTTTTTCCGCCTTTCCTTTTCTCAGGCCATTCAGAGCGAATGAATTCAGCCAGTCTAAAGTCCTTCACACCAGGACACGCTCAGAGGGGATTCTCCTTGACTCTGACCGGCTCGCACATTTGCAATTCATCATCTTCCTCACACGGCTACACAATAGCAGCAGCACAGGAGCTTTGTCATTCTAACGACACACGCATGGACTGTTTACGGCGTCTGACACCCGCGTTTGCTTGTTGATGTTCTGTCATTAACTACCAGTTCAATTAGCATTTAAGACCACGGGTGGAAGACAATAACAATGTTTTAAATAGGCTTTGTTCCTGCAGGATGTATCTTTTGATACACAACAGGCAATTGGAAAAGCAGCATTATTAAGACATACAACTTTGCTAAAGGCAATATAAAACTTATTTTGCAAACCACAATCCAAATGTCATGCATGCAAACTCACACCCCCAGCCAAACAGACTTCATTGGAATTTCTGCCATCATTTGGATCCTATAGGAATTCTAACATAGAATTTCAGCAACCAACAAGTAGATCTTAAGAACAGATAGTTCACAAAAGAACTATTAGGTTCCCAATGGGATCAAATGCCCATGTAGAAAATCACAAGGACTTACAAGCAGGTTTTAAATCTCCTATATTTTTCTTTAAACTCTAGTAAAAAAAGACATTCTTAAAATAATCTACCAGCAAAGTTCTGGAAAAGACTACATAATATGCAATATGACTCAACAGGGCTCAACTGACTTTTATAGTTATTCCCAAATAGCCAACTGCATAAGAAATTAAAAATATTTTTAATGAATTAATTAGCACTGAATTTCTTTACACTGAAATATTTTGTGATTATTTAAAACACTTAAAAATTAATTAAAGATAAACAAAAAAATTAAAATGTTAAAATACATTTTTTTTTAAATTAACAAAAAATAAAATAAATTTTAAAAATCCTCTAAAACATTTACAATAAATAAATAAAATAAACTCCCTTATATTTCTAGGTTGTGACTGTGGGGGACCCTGACTCAAAAATAATTGAACAATAATAAAGAAGCATTTTACCCAAACACAATCTTGCACAATTCTTATATGATTCCATTAGGATTGTTTTAGGATTTATTGCAAATGATGACTCAAATTCCATCAGGAATATTCCATACAGATATACCAGCTATACATAAACCCCTGGTAACAACAAACCTAACTTACGAAACCATTGAAAGTGACCAACATGCTTTCCACATCTACAAAAAAGGCTTCAAGCTCTGTGTTCAGTATATAATAACCAACAATAAACACGCAAACATGTAATGGTTATTAATGTTTTGCCGATGCAAACTCTTGTTTACCATGTCAATACGCTTCTTTGAGTGTTCAGCTAGAGCAAGTCAAAGAGAGCCAGACAAAGTCAGACGTATACAGACAGCGCAGTTCAGATGTGGGAAATCCTTTTTATCTGCTTTCTCTGCCTCTCGACAGATATCCAGAGTCTTTGAAGCCGTGAAACTGCAGCGTGTCTTCTACCGAAAAGCATCAACACAAACCCAAAGCCTGCCACCACACCTCAACAACCGCACAAATGTCTTACCTTCCCAGGGGGCGATCCTGTGACCCAATGACACGCGTCCTTTCTAAAATCTCATGTTTCCTGCAGCGCTGTCCACATTCCGTCTCCAACTCCACAACATACCGACTCTCACGTGAGTGGAAGGGAACTGAAACAGCTTGGGATGGGGGGCTGTGTCCGTTCAGCGATCTCCCCCCTCTTCTCTTCTCCTCCCCTCTCCCACACTCTTTTTACCTCCTTCCCCTTCCCCCTTTCCTTCTGTCTCGGAATGACTGAGATTGGGAGCAGGAATGCGTGTGGTTCTGCTCCTTTTGGTCTGTCTGAGTGGTCTGGTATGACCCTGCGGAGAGCACCAAATTTACACAAGAATTCAAACCCGCCTCCCACTAACACAGACCCCGCCCCCTTATCGCACCTTTCCCACAGAGCTCCGCCCACCTCAGGGCAAAACAAAAATCAATTCTGCTGCAAAATAAAGATCACAATCCACAAAAAACATGTCTAGGGTCCATTTAACCATAAAATCAAAAGAAAAATTATTCATTGGGGTCTTTACTTATAAGCTTATTTTACAACCATGGTGCCTTTTTTCCCATTGCAATATTATTTTTATGACTATTAAGCACATTTTGTTGCTCTCATTTCTATCATGTCTGGTATGACTCTGTGGAGAGCCTCAAATTTACAAAAGTATTAAAACCTGTCACTCACAAGCACTGACTCCGCCCACTGTCCACACCTCTACCAAAGAGCTCCGCCCACCTCAGACAACCTGTTGCCAAATTCTCTTGATGAAATAAAGATCACTTCTAAGAAATAAAAATGTCTAGGGGACATTTAAACAAAACAAATTAAACCAAAAAAAGAGACATTACATATTTATAAGCTTATTTTAGGATTTCCCCCCTTTTTTTTTTCAATTTCAGTATTATTTTTCTGACAGTTAAGCATGTCTCCTTCCTATTTTTATTACCATCATGTGTCAGGATATTTTATTTATTTTATTTTTTTTCCATTACTCTCAATAGATTACTGTATTACAAATTTTAATGAATGTTATTGAAAGGTTTAATAAATGCTACAACAAATTTTACCATGCTACATAATATTTTAAATAATACAGAATTTTTACTTCCACATAAAAGCAATGAAAAATGATTTTTTATTGCACTATACAGCAAAGAGGATATCAGAGGAAATATGTGCTTAATTGTCATTAAATTAATGTCACAATGTAGAAAATTATAAATAGGCTCCTTCTTATCATGCAAAATATAATTTAGTATTTTTTCTTTTGATTTCAAGGTAAAACTATGACCTTAACATGCTTAATTCTCACTACAATAATGGCACAATGCAATAAATCTATATTGGCTCTATTTTGCAAAATATTACTGCTTTTATCTTTTGGTTTTAAGATAAGACTATGTCCCAGGCAAGTTCAGATCCTTAAAAGGGTTTAGTAATATCACCCATCATGACCTCACTTACTATTGACGTCTACCAAAAACATCTATCAAATGCCACAATACTTGCTCGAAGAGGTTAAATCTTAAATATTTGGACAGAACAGCATGCATATGTGTCTGTGGAGATAGAGGTGTGATTGGTGGGAAGGCAGCAGCGTTGTTGTCATAGCACCAGAGCTGTAGGAGGAGAGAGACACAGACGTCAATGATGACGACCCGAGCTGAATTCATTTTCAACACACTCACGCACACACACACACCTTGTGTAGGTATTCTGAGACGCCAGGCAGTGGCCACAGTGTTTGGTAGCAGGAAGCTGCTCCATCACTCTGATCATGTGTTCTGCGAGCTGCTTTGCATACATAGCAGCGCAGACGCCCGGGGCCAGATTGAGAGCGGTGTTGGCTGGCAGATATAACCCAGCGACGACACGCTCAGACAGATGAACTGGACTCTACGCAGCTCAGAAGCACAACCTCCTGTCTAGACGATTGTGATTAAACTGTCTAAAATAAGAACCTCAACGCCGCAGTTAGTCTGCCGTTTAAAAGTGACTAACTTTGCCAGCCAAGGTTATGACCCCTAATCTGTACAAACTCCACAGTTGGATACTTTCCCCCAAATAAAACACAGAGCGAGACAGAGAGAGAGAAACAGAGAGTGAGAAAGAAGAAAGATAGAAGTGAGAAAGAAATGCCTTTTGCATCCTTACTGTAATTTTTAAAAACAATATGAAATAACATTTGATTGAAATAAATAATATTAAATACACATAAGAATACATAATAATGATAATTATTAAAATTACAAATTTTAATAATTCCATAATATTGCTAAAAAAATACAATAAAAAATATTTTGTAAACAATCCCACAATAACTAATAATAAACCTGGTTAATAATTTAATAATAGTTAATAAAAAGCTGGTTTCTTTCTCCAAAAAAAAAAAAAAAACACAGAGAGTGTGAGAGAAAAACAAAGAGAAATAGACATTGTGAACAGATGAAAAAAACTTTTTCTTTTTTTTTTTTTGCACCATTAGAGTAATTAATATAAACTCATGTTTGATACACTGATTAATGTGCAATAAAAGTTAAATAATAACAAAAAGTACAAATAATTTCCAAATAATTATTAAAAATAAAAATAAACACAGAAAATAACATTAAATAAAAAATAAAAGTGAATGTAAAAACCTTGATTATTCAATAATATTAATATAGAACAAAACTAAACTAAGATTTGCATCATCATTATTTAAATAATTCCAAGAATGCAAATACATATTAAGATTTTTATTTAATAATAACTAACATTAACTAAAAAATTAATAAATACCTACTTTCTCAATAATAGCTTTCACCTTTCAAACCATTTACAAGAGAAACAAAATGAACCATTATATTCATAGCACATTTTTCACAATCCAATCAAATCCTGATGGAAAAAATCAAGTCCTGCCCTACGTTATTTCAGTTTCATATGACGCATTATGAAAGTTAACGATGATGTGTGCAGAAATGACACACGTCAGCTTTAACGAGACAAGTCGGTGTTGTTTTCGTGAGGAGAGAGACAGATGTGACATGACAGTCTCCCAGCGCTGTGAGGAGGAGCAGGGCAAACGCAGGTCCGTCTGAGCCCACAGGAATGCCAGACCGACCACGTCTGCTCCGCATGATAAACTATCAGCTGGCTTCCTAAGATCCATCGTGGAAAGCTCTCATGTTCTGCATCGAAGGATTCATTATGGGATGGACTGATCTATTATAAAGCAGTTTAGTATTCATGATGCTTCAGATCCTCAGGCCATTTTAATATGGTAATGTTGGGATATATGTGAAATAATAATTATATAGTATCAGAATTGGAAATGACCTCTGTGACCCCAATTCCACATAGAAAATACTATCGCTGAAGGAGATATTCTTCTTAATAATTCAGTCACACCAAAATTGAAGTGAATAGCATGCTGCAACCATAAATAAAATCATATTTGACACAAAACATAACAGACAGCTTGCTGGATTTCTTGATTCTGATTTAGCAATAGAATATTTCTGATATCAAAGACCAAAGTCCATAACAACATAACTAACTCCTCATTCAGGAAACCAATATGTCATAGCTACCATTCATTAAAAAAAGGAAATGAGTACTCATCTGAGATGCAATAAATTGACAAAAAATGAGTTTAAATACATTCATAACTTAAAAAAAATAAATATATATATAAATGCTGTCGCAGTCTGTTTATCAAAAAAAATGTATTTAAGTATTTCCATAAGAGTGTTAATTCTAGCAGAACAAATAAGTATATTACAATGATTTCTGAATGATAACGTGACACTGAAGACTGGAGTCATGATGCTGAAAATTCATCTTTAATCACAGGGATAAATTAAATGTATTAAAATTGAAAAAGGCTATTTTAAAACAGTAATATTTCACAATAGAACTGCTTGGACTGTGTTTTTTGATCAAATACAGGTAAATGCATGTAGTCAGTTGGATATTGTACAGTCAGACAATCATTATTTCAAAATAAAGCCTTAACAACAAACCATCATCAAAGTGGTCTGTCATTAAGTTCTCCCTCATTTTTTTGGATTTATTTTAAATTAATTTATTTTAAATGTTACATCTGATATTTTTAACTAAATATTTACTTCACAACAAAAAAGCAAAAACACGTCTGAACAGTCAAAATACTTTTAAATATGCAAGGTAGATTACAAATATCAAATATTCAGAAATGTGTTTGCAATTAATAACGCAACAAGTACATGTTGTAGCAATTACACACCTAGTATAATGGCAAAAAAAACAAAAACAGAAAGTATCTCTATCGCCCCCTACAGTACAGAAACAGAAAAAGGCCCCACATGAAACGTGAGCAGCATAAACGACTGAATTAATTACTAGCAAAGCACTAAATTGATTGCTTTAGTGTTTAAATTATAGGGTTGGGTACCGTTCACATTTCAACAGTACCTTCTTTCGGTACTTTAATCTCTGTGCAAAACTCTTAATTTCAACATTTTGAACAATAGTGCCCTATAATTTATTTATTTTCTTTTTTTCTACCAGAAATTCTTAGGTGTTTTAGAGTTGCAGAGGTGATCTCATGTCACAGGGTCTCTCTCTCTGTCTCTGTGTAACATACGCAATCAGATGCAGGCACCGAAATTTGGTACCGATATTGATTTACTGTGCTTCGGTACTCAGTAGTACTGACCCACAATTCACTCTGTACCCTTAAAAGTACCAGGTTCGGTACCAAACCCTATCAAATTTAATATAACAGATGATTAAACTGCATTTGTGAACAATTTTCACTGAAAATTGCATAGTATTACGTGACCATGGTGTGTGAAACTGAGCTAAACTTCATCATTATGCCTTAAAACAAACCAAACAGCCCTCAATCGGCTAATGCAGAGATTCACCCCTGAGCCCTGCAAACGACGATAGTAAAAGACAAGCAAACGCAACATCCTTCTTCAAACTGATGCGACACGTGCCACTCTCAATTACGGTCAGGGACTTTACCTTCGCCGTCTGCCGCGTTTGCATTAGCCTTTCTGATGTGACTCACTGAGGAATTCAATAAAGCATCCCTGACTGAGACAAAAAACACCAGTGTTCCCACAGGGTAGCTGTACACTGTTCCTGATTTCACAATATTTCAGTGACCCAGGAGAGGCTTATGTCGAACGCTAAAGCTAGCAGCCTAACTGGGATTTTCATTCAAAACCATCGACGCGCCAGCTGCACGGAAATGCACTCCAAATTTGCTCACAGCTATTTGGAATCACGTTCAGAGACAATACATATTCATAACACTGGAAACAATGCCCTGGCTTAGCAAAAAAGATGCACAGAGACATGATGTGACTTGGGAATCACATTCTTGTCTGATTGTAAAACATGACAGGGATGAGAAACACTGCACCTCTCATGTGACCGCAAGCGTTTGTTTGCTTTTCATGATTTATATGTTTTGTCTTATCAAGATAGTCAGATAATCCTGTAATAATTTCATGGCGCCGTTCTGTGAGGACATTTCTTCCACCAACTTTTTTTATCAAGCAGGAGATGAAAATGCTTAGGGAAGCTCAATTTGCTGTTATTAATGCCTGCTGGATAAATGGTACAGAAAGAGACTAAATTGAATTCTTTGTCTAACCCTAAGTTTAAGTATCAACTATAGCAATAGTTTATGGTCAGATTTAGTGGTGCAGCTGTTTACTACAGAGCATGTGGCACAGGTTTGAGTCCAGCTTATCACTTCCTATTATATTTATCAATTAAAAAACTGTAAAAGAAAAAAAAAATGTACCTGTAATCAATAGTCAACCATAATACAGCGGAGTCCATGTAGGTGCTGCAGGGGATCTGTGTGATAACCAAACAAGAAAAAAAATTAAATAAAAAAGTATTTCAAAATGCATTTCTAAATGTGGCAATAATTTTTATAGCTTTATTTATAATGGATAAAAAAGCATTTCAAAATGAATTTCTAAATGTGGCAATTATTAGCTTTAAGTATTGTCATGAACACCAGCTGGAGTGCCCACGAACTCCTGTGAAGGGCACTCTACCCCGTCTGTGTTTGTGCTATGCTTTAAGGACTCTTATTGTGAAGTGTGTTCCCCACTGTTTCAGTGTTCCCCTGTTCAGTCTCTGCCCCCTTGTTAGTTCCCATGACAATTGATCAGCTCCACCCCCTCGTTAACCCTCTTGTCTCCAATTTAAAAGCAGTTTGTGTGCGTTAGCCTAACCGCTGAGTATTGTGAGTTTACTTCTTTACAAAGCGTTTTCCCCATGTTTCCTTTCCAAGTCTTGTTTTCCGTGTGTTTCTCATGTGTACCGACCTTGCCTTGCCTTTGGATTATTGTTCTGGTTTTTGCCCTCTGGATCGACCCCGCTAGCCTACTGGACTTTCCTTGAGCTCTGCCTCCGACATACCAGTTTGCCATTGTGTTCAACCCTGCCTGTTTGACCACGCCCTTGAATAAAAGCTTGCAGATGGATCCGCACATCCCCGTCTCCCTCATTTCAATGTATAAAGGACTATTAAAAAGTTTGTGGTCAATTTTAAATGAATTAAAATGTATAGTTTTATTCAGCAAGGACGCATTAAATTGATCCAAAGTCACGGTAACGATGTCTGTTGAAAACACTAAACATTTTTAAAGTTAAAATAAAAAACATATTAAATAAAATGTCTATTTCATTATAATTGAAAACAATAATTTTAAACTTTAATAATAATATTAAGTTATTTCTGTATCTAGTGTACAAATATTTGCACAATAATTTATGGTTTTTTTACCCATCCATTTATAATAATAATGTTCGTTATTTATTTATTTATTTTTTTGGAAAACAAACAGAGGTTTACTGATAAAAAATTCTGAATTTTCCTTTAAAAAGTTTTAATAATAATTGTACAATTAAGTGGTTAATGTGGTTGTAATTTTTTTTTTTTTATCATTTGTTTTATTTAAATTTGACAGTAAAGGGAATATGTAAAGACATGCATTATACTGTACAAAAGCAATACAAGAGTAATATATTTCTCTATAATATATTATGACAGGTTGTTGTGACGTTTCTGTGTGTATACAGTTTGATATGATGCTAGTTTACTAAAATGAAAAACAATAATGTTAAATTTTAATAATAATGTTCAATTATTTCTGTATCTAGTGTACAAACACTAAAAACCCCAAACATTTGCACAGTAATGTATGTTTTTTACCCACCCATTTAGAATAATACTGTTTGTTAACACTATACACTAAACATGAAGAAAAACAAGAATTTTTATATTTGAGTTTATATTCTGAGAGTCTGAAAGGGTTGAGAAGATGACTCAGATGTTCCAGAAACCCTGGATTGAACTTATGAGATTCTTGTTAGGAAGCAACAGCTGCCGAATATGTACAGGAACCTTCAATATCCGAGACTCTGCTTCAAATCCCTAATAAATACCAGGCATGTTGGCTTACTAGGATCTGATCTTCACTCTTTTCCTCTCTGGTAGGAAAAACATGTAGAATAAGCATGGAGTAGAGGACGCTTACCGGCCATACCTCACTTCAATTAGGGCTTAAGAAGAAAAAGAAATATTTATTACAGTCCTGCTAGGCTCGATCTAAAACAACAAAGAGTCAGCCTCAGTATTAGGGACCAGATGAAAGGGATTGGCCGGAGCATACTAGAGATCATTAGTGAAGATCCCCAGCAGACTCCATCTCATCTCCTTCTTCTCCTTCTCTCCAATATACATCAAAGCAATCTGTCGCTATGAATGCAAACCAGCCAGAACATGTCATGTAAACGCTCAGGCAACCGATGATATGTTGGCATGAGGTGGGCTGATATTCTCCCACAATCATGATTGCACACAGCACCAGGGGAAGTCACGTGACTTTAGGCTGCATGACTGCACGCTGATTACTGCACAGTGTGGCGGGACAAAGGTGAAGTTGTTCTGGTGAGCGATTTTGAGGGCAGAAATTTGTGTGTTTTAAAGGAAAATTGGCTACATTTTTCCTCAGTTTATCCAAGATGTAGATGAGTTTACTTCTTCACAAGAATAGATTTGGAAAAATGCAGCATTACATCAATAGATGCTCTGCAGTGAATGGGTGCCGTCAGAACGAGAGTCCAAAAGCGTCAGAATAAACCACACTGCTCCAGTCCATCAGTTAACATCTTTTGAAATTAAAAGCTGTGTGAGATCGCTTAGGGCTGGGCGATATATATCGAACGATACATTATGCGCATCTCATCAGTAATGCCGGTTCTTTGATTAGCGGTAA
>JAUMHE010000019.1:2211388-2222203 GCA_032359235.1 Enteromius mattozi
GTCTAATGTTTATCAGTACATTACAGAAAATAATGAACTTTATCACAATATGCAAATTTTTTGAAAAGGACCTGTAAGGACCCATTTTACTCAACATGGCTTTAAAGGAGTTACCAAAAGATGATCCTGACCACAAACTACAGAACCATTGCATGCCTCTGATTAATTTCTTTTGTGAACAAATCGATTGAACAAGTGATTACATTACTTAATTGCCACTTGTTTAGTTCACAACTGAACTGAATCGGGTGAGCAACTTGTGTGCAACGAATGCATCAATGACTCACGTACAAAGACAATAGCTTATTGCCACCTACTGGTGAAAATGTAAAAAAGACAATAGTGAGAAAAAACTACAAAATCTACGGTGACTGGGAGGGGACGACTTTGGTTCACTTAGTTTCGTCGTGGCCACGACTTATTAACTTGTGGGAATGTGATAATATAACATGGCCATGAGATATTAATTCGTGGAAACATGATATTATGTCGTGGCCACGAGATCGTAACGACATCCTTATGTCTCGTGGTCATGACTTCTTATGATGAGGGAACAACATTTTTCTGTTTATTGTGTAAACAAACCTGTGTGACCATAGCAACCTGGGATTATCAGAGATGGATTCATTTTTGTTTTATTTTGAATTAAGAAATGATTAAATGAATTATTATAGAAATTATTGTACTATAAAAATTTCATTATTTTTTTATTTTTTATGTTTTGTTAAAAGCACTATGTAAAATAAAGATTGATTGATTTATTGTTTTATAATATAAATTATTATACTGCACGCAATGTAAACATCATTTATATTAAGTTTATCATGAATAAATTTTACATAAAGTAAATAAAGTAGGCCTACAAGAAAACATTTTTAACCCATCCCAGTCTTATTATAATTAGCCTATTATTATATTTTTTAATATTTGTTTCCCTCCACCTTCATTTCGGTCTTTTTACATAACATAATTGATATATTTCATTTTATTTCTGCGGATTAATAATTATTAATATAGCCTAACGCAGCCGTTAAATCATCTTTTTCGTTGAGGAATGAATTATTCACGCATTTTCATTTGCAAAAGAAAACACAGCATGCTTATTTATCATCACGCATGGGCATATAGTCTACAACCAAAAAGTATACTAGCAATAACTATACAGAATGTTAATTAGGTATACACCAACTGTGGAAATAAATATGTTTATATGAAATAAATATAAAAAGAGGAGAAGAAGAAGAATATACAAATATTAAATTAAATGTTTAATGTAATAACAATTTTTTAAACATCTCTGATAATCCCAGGTTGCTATGGTCATGCAGGTTTATGCAATAAACTTGTGGCCACGAGAAATGGATGTTGTTCCCTCAACATAGCATCGAGGCCACGACATAAGGATGTTGTTACCTCGACAAAACGATCTCGTGGCCACGACATAATATCACGTTCCCACGAGTTAATATGTCGTGGCCACGACAAAACTAGTGAACCAAAAGAAGTCCCCTCCCGGTCACCGTAGAAAACAGTTCCAGTGCTATACTGTACATCAGCACACTTGCCAATCAGATTCAAGGGCCAGAATGAAAGCCTGTTGCACTTCTTTACTTTACTGTCTTTAATGCAGTTAAACAATAGGCTTTATAGTGGAAAACTCCATTATGTGCTAGTATAAAAAGAAGAATATTTCCTGTCACATGGTGAATAAACAGACTCTATATCCATTTGTTTATTACACAGTGAATGTTTGTGGTTGTTGCTATAACTCTGTTTTTACTGCCACTGAGCTGTATTCACGCAGATAAAAACCAAAGTGTCCTTGAAGTTTCTCAATACATTTCCATTGACCCAGTTAGCAATGCTCCTGTATGCATTTAAGCATAACTTAAAGCTCAGCAAATCAATAGATTTCTGTCAAGAATGAATGCTGTCCATTATTCCTTTTCCATCTCAAACAGAAACTTCTTGATGGCAGCTACAGTATGAACTCCCCCTACACCTTGAGACTAAATTCAGATGCATTTGCTGACCAGAGTGGCATGAAGGATAACGGGCAGCGAGAAAGGGATTAATACCGTTCATCAGGCGTTCCACCTGCCCCTCTCTTCCACTGACCCATTCCTCAGCCTTCCATCTCTTATCAGATCACCATTCGTCAGTGCCGTCAGTGATCTGTCACTGCCTCAGCCCACTGTAATTTTTTATACCCAAAAAGATGTCTCTCTATATACTGTACACACATTGATCCCGCCAGAGTGGGCGACTGTTGTAGTTTAGATGAATGATACTTATATATAATAAAAACGAATTAGAGTTAATGATCTACATTACAATTGCTGCATGTTTCCTATTTGTTTATTTTGTTTCCTTTTGGGTATGAGAAAGTTGAACAAAAGAAGAAATAATCCAAATCAAACAGACCTTGTTGATTTTGATTTCACCAAGGGCCATTGCATTCAGATCAGATATAAACTACAAGAATAGTATGAGTGCAGTGCAGTATAGAAACAGTGTCTCTTCATCTCTAAAGTGGTCTAGCATCTTTTCTACTGAGGAAAAATTGTAAACACTAAGATCAGTAGTGTTAGTTTTAACTAAAATTATCCAAAAATGTTTTTCATTAACTGAAATAGAGCTGAAATAAAATAAACTTAAACTGCACGTATAAGATGAAAACCTAAAAAAATAACCTAAAAAAACCTATAGTTGTTGTTCTTTTTCATTGACCGATTCTTTTCTCACATACGGTTCTAGAAAAGTACTATTTCTGAAGCATTAGTCCTCCACAGGGATGTTTTATAACAAACATGATCTACAGAATACCAATTAGCCCTGTAATATATTCATAAATCATAGCTGTTGGCATGGCTTTTAATTTGCTTTGATTAATAGTGACATGTGGTGGAGATAGGCAGCAGTGTTTTGAGGTCTCCTTTTGTCTTGGGTGGTTCAGATGATTTCCAGGGAAATCATACAAGAGGATATGAGACTATGACGCTAATGGATATGGTTCTCCAAGCATACTTAAAGACAAACAAATATGTATATGCACCTGGACACCATGCTGCACTGCTGAACACCTGGACCTCCTCACAAGACGGTCACTCGGTCATGTGCACACATTCCTCTCAGTTCTGATGCTCCAGAAAAGCTAATAAATGTGAATTTCGTGCCATCCAACCAAACAACTGCTTTTTATGGAGGCTTTTAAACGGGCGGCTCCGCAGAACAGGAAATTCTCTCAAGTGGACTTTTGTTCAAACAAGCACCTCTCATCAGTCTTTTAGGTCCATTGAAAGAGCGTCAGATGTGGTATCATCCCACTCTAACATCTAAAGGATCTGTCATGAGCAGTGTGCATTTATAGAGAGAAATGCACTGTAAGTGTTTTGCACATGTGTGAGAGAGAGCACTGAAACAATATTGTGTTCCTGAATGATGAGAACATAAAGTGCTAGTGTTGACTTAACAAAAAGAAAATCCTTTTTTTCACCTTCAATATAATAGTCCATTTCTTGCATTGATCATGATGTGAATTCACTCAGTTTGAGGTTTATTGATAGAGCTACATCTACATTCACTCCTTGTCACCTCAAACAATATAGTAACTGTCACTGATGTTATATTGGAAGGACAATTTGTTTAGGCTGAACTGAATTGGTGAAAAGACACAAAAACTAGGCTAAAGACCCGTTCACACCAAGGACGATAACTATAAAGATAACGATATTAGCATCCACACCAGCGAACGATATCGTCTGTTTATTTTAAGTGCACTTGCGTCTGTCGCTTTAAATTCTTGAGTTTGTGATAGCAGGAAGGATTCTGATTGGCTGTCAATGTTTGTATCGTTCATCAGCTGGAATATAATCGTAAAATAAAAAAAATAGACTTGATTATTTTATGGGGTCGGTCTAAAATGTGTTAATGCGTTGTTTGTTAAAAAAAATTGTTTATTCACGCAAAACAAGTATTCTCGTAGCATCGCAAAAGTTGAGCCACTGATGTCACATGGACTGTTTTACCGATGTTTTTGCTACGTTTCTAGATCTGGGATCACTTCAGTTGTGTTGCTGTCTATGGAGGGTCAGATGGCTCTCTGATATCATCAAAAATATCTTAATTTGTGTTCCGAAGATGAACGAAGGTCTTATGGGTTTGGAACGACACGAGGGTGAGTAATTAATGAATAAATTTTAATTTTTCGGTGAACTAACCCTTTAAGATGAACACCAGTAATGCTTTTTTAAGGCATGTTGATTAAAAAATTACTTAAATGTCCTACTTGAACAATGGTCTAAAACCGTGTCTAATGTCGAGTTTTACCCCCGATTTTGAATCGCCGACAGGTTTTGAGAAATTGAGAATTAATTAATAACACAAAACACTGCAATCAATCGATGTACAGTTTATGTTTTGCTTTAAGTTTATACTATTTATTTTTATTTTTAAAACTTCTTTTGAAGGAACATAAATGCTTCTTCCATAGCGTTGTTGTGAAAATCTTCATAGAAACAATGCCATATAATCTTGATTTTGTCCAATGAAATACATCCTCTTTTCTGACTAAGTTTTATGGTACTGCTTTAGCTAACACAGAAATCATTATCGCAAACTTCTTGCCAGTGGAAGTGTCTGTTATACCTATGCATTGAACAGAGGACAATGAAGCTGGGGTCTAGGACAGAAGTGTGTTGACTTCAAGATGGTGGGCCAGATAAAACAAAGGGGTATGATTTCAAATGGCTGAATGATTGATTGAAGTGGGCAGGGGGCAGTGGTGGCAGACAGTGCCCAGTGCCATGGCAGTAGAGATGGAGTGTTGTTCCCACTGCTGTGCCCTCTCAGCCAGGCATACTGAGAACAGCGCTGACAGGAAATCAACTTCTCTCACACTGCCCGAGCTACCACTGGGACTTACCACAGAGCCACTTAGTGCCAAAAGGTATTTTACACAAGTGAAGCTCATTTACAAAAAATGGCTGTTAAATGACTAAAGGCTTGAATAAAGTTACATTTTTCCCCACAAAAAGTAATATATTTTATTAAACATAACGTAGCCTGTGTAGTTTCTACAAAAATTAAGCATATTGAACACATAACGCCCTTTCGCGCCTCGCTCCCAACTCAAATATCACAAAAACCACAGCGTGTCAAACAGTCTTTAAAACTGAAGGGCTAACATATGGGGTAAAAAAGAGTCTAGCTTACCTGTCTCGTATGAAAACCCAAACACTCCTTTAAATTCTTCCATTTTGTAAAAGCACCGCCAGTGTTTACTCGTTTTACTCCGTTGTCTGTCTCTATATTGGCAAGTACGTGATTCGCATAACTTGAAGACACGCTTCGACTAATTCAAGTGTTTATGATTCACTAAAAAAGAACCGTCTTTCGAATTTCTCCGTTCACGCGGCATGCCTTTGATTCACTTTTGCTCGAGGCTTCACTGGTTGCAAGGACAGGCCTGGAGCATCCTCACTAATTTTAGTGAGTTGGTTCTAGAATCCTGGTTCATATGAGTCATTTATTTTAGAATCAGACTCAAGTGGTAGCAAGGAATGCATTTGATTAAAAACAAATTAATTAATAGTGAAAGCTTAAACCTTAACCAGTCATGCTGTATATATTTATTAAAAAGAGCCAGCTCATAAGAGTCATTTGCTTAAGAATCGGATATTATGTTTCATGCTGAATAGTACATCTTATACTGTTTATTCAGAATATCATGTTTTGTCTGCATTGTAAAAAGAATATACATGTGAGTAGATTAAGAACCATTTTTTTTCCCCAACCGTAAACGTGATAATTAATTATCAATATAGAAGAAAATACCATGCTAACTTTAACATGGTACTGCCATACTGTCACCTTTAATGCAAAAGTTGTTAAATGCCAAGTTTGAAAGTATGCTATACAAAAATAATTAAAACATTAAAAAAACAAGAACAACAGAAGCATACAGTGATAACAGAAAATAAATAAATAAAACAAAGCAAGAGCAACAGAAGCATACACTGATAATAATCTCCCTCTATTATGATCTCAGAGATACTGAGCAATATAAATATTAAGCAGAAACAATACGCCCTGACCTAAAAGATCTTTATCACTGCATGAGCGAACAAATGTGAGATTTCAGCATCAATGTGTTTGTAGAGCTAAACTGGGAGGCGATAACCCACGTTCAGCATGCAGGGAGGGTGCAGAGTTCTCACTAACCTCCCTCACTGATCCATGCACAAGGTTAGCCTCATCTACATACGATCAATACACTACAGTAATAATTGTGATCTATTGCGTAAATATTGCAGCGGTCATTGAACTGTCTGAGTAAGAGCCGGAGCGGGTGACCTGCGGGGTAGCAGCTGGAACCTCTCAGCACATCTCAATGGGAGGCGGCATGGAGAATGACACGGCCTACTGGCTCTATGAATGCTAATGTCCAGCCAGGGGACAGGGGACGAGGACACCCAGAGGAGCCTGTGGGATTGCACGGTGAGGAGGTGATGTTCCACCTGGTTGCCACATGCATACACAAACACGCACACACATAGACGCTCATGCATGAAATGCCTCTATCATAGCTGCTCTTTTTTGAACGTGTCAGATATTTGACAGATAGCACTCTCCGTCATGTGTGCCTCTGGTTGCTTTGGGATCTGAGGACAAGATACAGGAAAAGATTGGGGATGTGAGGATGCCGGTGCTGTGGCCTGAAGGAACATGTCAGTGGGAAAGAAGCCCTAAGCCTATCTGTTTGTCTCTCTTCTTCCTTCACTTTTTCTCTCTCCTCTTTGATGTGGCCCTCCCCGTCTGCTTCCTCCAGCTCTGTATTCACGGGTGGCAGTATGGGGCACTCTGTTGGAATAAGAATGCATGAATTATTTGATAATCAGAGTTTATTGTAATCCTTGACCCTGGCCCTGCATTTCAAACAGGGATTGAGGATTAGACGCATACTGGCTGGTCTTGACAGCCTGACTCCTGTCTCCTCAGGGCAGCTCTCCTGTATGTGTGTTTGTGTGTGTGTGTGATAGCAGCTCTCTTCTGCTTTGAAGTAGCTGACCATAGCACACTCTGTATTAAAGAGGAAAAACACTGGATGCTGGTAGCTTTTTAATGTCACATATCATATATGTCTTTCACATGTTCACATGCTGCCTCTGTTTTCATGCGATTCTACAACCTTCTCAGTGTGTATGAGTAATCCAAGTTCAAGGCTTCTTTTAAGGGATAGAGACAGGATTTCTGAGGTAAATGCTTTGACACTAGGGAATGGCATCATTGAATTTTGTTTAAGACAGTTACAGATTGAAAAAAAAAAATGTAACCTTAGGATATATTTCATAGATATTCTCAGCTTTCTCATCTGTCTACATGAAATTAATAATTTGAAATTGTAGTGTAAGACTACAAATATATATTTATTACACAATCAATTCTAAGAAAGTAATTGCTATACATAAATATGGAACTAGTCTTTAGTTGCTTGCACAAAAAAAGTAAACATACAAAATATACAGAGAAATAAAAATAAAACACAAATTTCATTAAAAAATAATCTCAGTTTAATGCATTTTTTAGGATATACATCATACATCTACTTTCTCATCTTTTATATGTCTGGAAGAAATGTATTATTTAAAAAAAATAGTAATATATATGTATATGCATATATATATGAAGAGGTCAGATTTAAAAGCCTGTAAGTTCCATCTGAAATTGTCTTCTAAAGCGAGCATTTTATCAGACTCCTATATGCTATTGGAGTAAAATTACTGAACCTAAACTTACGAGCCTGATAAAAACGCTCAATTTTGAAGAAAATTTCAGATGGCACTTAGAGGCTTTTGCATTTGAACTCTTTATAGGTGGTTTACGCCATTATCTTCTTTTGAAACAGAATAAGTTACCACCAGGTGATAGAATAAATGCTGTAGATGGTTGCCAGGGTGTAGCTGTGTAGTAAAATGTTTTAGTGTGTGCAAGGGCATGATATAAGATCAAAATCATTACATAGAATAAACAATGCTTTATCATCTGTTCTATCTATAAAAACGGAGTTTGTTTGTGTAGGAAAAGGAATAGCACACTTCTCTTCAGGACTTTAGAGTGAAAGAAAGCACTGTGTCTGTGTGCATGTGAGATGAACTACAAAGAAAGGCAAGAACCTAATACAGATGCGACAGGAGGCAGTGAAAGAGGGCTAGAGAGGTGCACTTGTACTTGTATTGGAGTATTACAGGTAGCTGTACTAGCCATCGGCTGCTGAGCCGCAGTCTGTGCAGGGTCACTGGGCTCTGGGTGTTATTTAAACCTCGGGCCTGAGCAAGCTGAATAGGCCTGAAAGCCCTTCATCTGACCTCTACTGTGCACACTGTGAGCCAGAGACAACAGAGCAAAAAACAAAGACAGAGGCATGGAGAGAAAAAGAGAGAGATCAGGGGAGCCATGTGAGGGAGAGGAAAGCAAAGGCACCTGGAAGAATACCAAGGTCTTGGGTGTGAGCAAGCTATTGTAGTTCAAACATCCACGTATTTGATTCAAACCTAAAAATTCGGGCCACAAAACTAGGGCAGTGCAGCTACATCAGTGTAAGAGAAAAAAAAGCAGTAAAATAATTTTATTTAGTTTAATGTTATTTCAATAAATGAATAAAGTGGTTAATAACAACATCATCTAATTTGTCTCTCTCCTCGCTCTTTCTCTCTCTGTCCATTTGTTTGACATTAATGACTTAAATTATGAAAATTCCAATGACTGTTTCGTTTTCTATAACATCGTCACAGCAGGAGTTTAGTGAAACTCACTCATAAAAACAAATGAGTGTGAAAAGAGCCTTTAAGGCACGCTGGTGTTAATGAGAGCAGCTGAAATATACTTTAACACGTAGAATGAATGTTATAGCTATTAACACCAGCCATTTACAGGTTCTTTTATTTTCAGGAACCCTGTCGCCACACAGTATAGGACACTCACATGCCAACAAAAGATGGAGGTGGTGAGAAAAGCTAAATATTCCAGGGCCTTTCATTGTCTTTTTTTAATTTGTGTGAACAAAACGACAAATTCAATATTATAAGCAGGTGATTTCTGCACTGTTTTATAATATAATTCAGTTCTACAGAGGCATTGAAATAAATATCAATTTAAATATAAAGATTGAAAATAATGCTGGATCTCTTAAATAATGAAATAATGATCTTTAGATGCCTGATTAATTAAATTTTCTTTTTAATAACAACACATTTAAATATAAATGTTAATAATACAATAAAAATCATTATAAACACACACACACACGTATGTGTGTGTATAATGTAAATACTATAAATTAAATGTGTTCACTGATGTAATTTAAATATTTATTTAGTAACCCTTGATTACTAAATTGTTTACATTTACTATATTATACTGATTATGAAGTGATGTGTGATGTGTGCAACACTGCCATCTAGTGTTCTAATAATAGAGCTTTTTTTTCAACAGCATATCAGTGAGCCCTAAAAATATAACATGCATCGCAAGAAAAGTTTCAGTCAAAAGTTATTTCACATACACTGTGTGCATGTGTAGATACTGTACGTGCAAACAGACTCATTTTGGCGTGACATTCGTAAGGACAGGTGGTTACCTCTGCAACAACTGTGCCATCTAAAGAACCATTTAGTTTAACCTTTCTATGGGCAGACTGCAGGTGAGGGATGTCAAGCCCACTGAGACGAGTGGAGGTCCAGTGGATTAAAGCAGTGTCACAACATGAGCCACTGACCCGAGCTCAGACGGCCAAATGAAGCCGCCTCTGGTTTTCGTGCATTAGGCAGAATGCTCAGAAAGTTTTAATTAAATGCTCTGTGGACTTTAAACTGACCCAACATCCCAGCACTCTGCTGCTACCTGCTGTGCGTGTGTGTAGGAGCGAGTGTGTGTATGCTGGGTTAATTAGAGAGAATGGCCAGGCTGCTGATCTTTGACTTGTGACTAATACTGAGCAAAGAGAGAGAGAGTTAATGGGATTTGGTGGAGGGTCCAGAACGAGGATGTGTCAGCGTGAACCCACAGTCTCCAGACTTTTCTAGCGGCCAAGCTGTGAACACATGGGTACCAAGCAAATATGGACTATTTTACATTCTGAGTGTACATGTCCACTATGAATAAAGACATAAAATACATATTAATACTTATTTTAATCTTCTGAATAAAGATGTCTCCTCTTAATAAATCTTGAGGCTAACCAACAAATAGTTTGAATGCTTTCAGTTTTACTTTTAATGATTTTTTGCAATATCTTTGTCAAATAATTACCACCTATAATCCTGTATATTCTTAAGATGTATAGTTAATTGTATTTTATAGTATATAAAAATAAATCTTTTATAGCGGATATCTTCCCTAAATAGCACACACAAAAATATATAACTAAATAAGAACTGTAATATTGACATATACCGCTACCAAAAGTTTATTGCAATTGTCAGTAGTGAATGTTTCTCTATGTGATTGCTTATGCAGTTGTCGTACAATCACAGCCTATACTGCAGTAAACACAAAATTTATTTTACACACAAAAATTGGCATGAAGCTTTACTGAAACTGGACAGAGGATTTGAATTCCCATGCTTTGCAATTGACTAGACAGTAAGAGTAAATCTTTAATAGGTGTTATTTTAATTGTTTAACTGACAAGTAACTTCTTACTGTTAAATTCTGAAAAAAACAGAGGTGTTAATTATCAGACCTAAAAACCCCACATGTAATAATCTAGAACACTGTCTAACACTTGATGGCTGCTCTGTCAATTCTTCTTCATCA
>JAUMHE010000019.1:2222303-2233053 GCA_032359235.1 Enteromius mattozi
TATATATATATAAACATGACCAGACTCCTGCTTATTGCAAATCACAAAAACTGTGATTTAAAGCAAAAAGCATTGAACAAATCAGATAAAAGTCAGACAAAAAGGTATGACTGTGCATCTAAAGGTTTACTGAGGAAAAGAACTATACTATTCAACATCTGAAGTGGATCAAAACCTTCAAAGTTGTCCTAAAATCTAAAAGCGTTCTTGTCTCAGGACAACTTTGATTAACTTTTTTGATCCACTTCAAATGTTGACTGCAGTATAATCTCTAGAAGCATTTTGAATGACATATTTTATGCAGTATTTTTTTATTGTGGGAGTTGGTGGGCACCTAAGAGTCCTTTTGGCATTATTTATGTGTTTCTGCTCTCTGATTGGTGGAGGTTTCTGTGCAAATGCAAGTGATTGCTTCAAAAAATGCATATACCACAGAATAATAACATTACAGATCACAGTAGGTCAGTTTTCAATGACTGCCCATTGGAGAAAATGGAATTTTTACTAGATAGATAGATAGATTCAAATGAATTTCCATTTCATGCTGACTATAAGAAGCATAATATACTGTATATGTGACTATTTACATTGAATTCAATTAATTAATCTGCGTGTAAAATTAAAATTCTACTCAAAGTTTAATATGTGCCAACAGAGTCTCTTCTTCTTCCTTGTCTTTGTTTCTCTCTCAGTCTCTCTGTTATTGTCCTCTCTACTTACAGTATTGGAGCAGGACAGGGCTTGCTGTTGGGTCCCGCTGCGTACAGTGGGGTGTTAGCAGGCTGGATGGCACAAGTGTGCTGATCAAGTGCCAGCAGGTCAGAGGTAGACGCTGGCACTGTCTTGGCACAGCGCCCCATGCACTGTCTAACCATATCAGCCACGCCACCGCTCAAATGCCCAGCATCAGCCCTGCTGGCACAGAGGGAGAAAGTCACACAATGCCAAGGGCACTCTGAGAGAGAGGAGCCACAGCCCAACATGACACATTCACAAAAACAATCACACTGCTAGAGAAAGAAACTCTCAGATATACAGTACTCCTAAAACATAGTTGTGTTTATCTGTACAGATACTACACAACTGTTTTTCAAAAACTTCCAAAAAGCTCTGAGTTACAAAGGACACAGATCTCATAGGTTATAGAGTCAAAGTACCAGGTGTATGCTTTGATGCTGTAAGGGATGGATGTACAGTCAATATGTTGTCATGATAATGGCATAGTCCTTGTTTATGCATGAATGTATTTCCTAAACCATTCATGAATCTGTTGATTTGTATTTTTTGTAAATATGTTTTTAATGATTACATGTTCAGCCAATGTTGTGCATGCAGTTAAACACTGAAAATCCTTTTATTACTCAATTAGTTTTCCAGTAAACTGTTCACTTGAGAACCAGAATTTACAAAGATACCAATTCGTTTACAAAGGATATTGGATTAAGTTTTTTTTTCTGAAATATTTATTTCTTGCTTTAATCCTAAGGCCTGAAAAATCTTGTTTATGCTTAAAACATAAAATATTTGTAATCTATCTATCTATAATAGTTTTTTAATTCTGATGTTATTTATATAATTGAATAATATTTCCACTATAAAACAAGAAAATGTTTTATTTTTTCTTTATTTTTTTCTGTCGGTCTTATTTCCACATTCTCAAAAAAGAAAAAGAAAAAAGTCCATGGACCAATGTTTTTAGTAAATACTAAAAAATGGAGTAGGTTTGCTCTTCTGCTCTTCATTGATCCACTGCTCTGTAAAGTAAACTTCAGGGAGAGAAAGTTTTACCAATATGCAATAAGCCTGTGACCCCAGAGCAGCCGGTGGGTTATCTGGGTTATGTCGTATTTGTGCGTGCGTCTGCATACCGAACCCTGCGGCCCAGTGACAAAGGCTGTGCACAGTCCACACACAGTTTTCTTTTCCACAGATCCATCCTCATTCTGAACCCACGCTGAGCTGGTCGAAGAGCCATCCGAATAAAAAAAAGATGAAGTCTCCGGCCAGCTTGGGCTTTGACATGCACACAATGGGGAGAAGACGGCACGTCCCAGCCCACCGCAGCAGCCTCCCCATTCAGCACGGCCACGACACGCACTTCTATTAGAGCCTGCAAATTGAAATTTACATGTTATTGCATCCTGGCATGCAGCGATTTGCGATGTGTCATCTAATTTTAAATCGAGCCGCGTTAATTCACCATGGGGGAAAGAGAAGACGGGCGGTGGCGGCGGGGTGTAGTGAAGACTGTACGGGGAGGGGGGTTGAGACTGAAAAAAAAGAAAAAATCTCTGCCTCAGCAAAAGTTTTCATTAAAATTTTAGACAAATGATCTCTGTGTCCTTCTCCCAAGCTGCCTGGGGCGTCATGCTATTTCTATGCAAATAACAACCTCACGCCTTCCTCCTATCATTTCTACTGGTGCTGCTGTAACATGACCTGAGAGAGAGAGAGAGAGAGAGAAAGAGAGAGAATGTGTGTGCAAAGCAAAGGAAAGCAAGCAAGACGGAGGGAGAGATATGTTGCAAGCGAGAGCGAGCAAGACAGAGAGTGAGATAGAACAGGAGAAAAGGAGTGACAGAGAGCAAGCGTACCAGGGCACATGAGAGAAATGAAGTGGGGGAGAGTGAGAGAGAGAGAAAGCAAGCATGGGGAGGATTCACTGAGGTGTGAAAATATATAACACTAAGAGTGTGAGAGAGAGACAAGAACAACACAAAGACACCAGGATAATTTGTTTCTCTCTGCCTCCCCTTTAATATATTACAGCCCTCCTCCAGCAGGCTGGTTCAGAGACTACTGCTGTTTAACCACTCACACTTTCAACCCCATCAGCCTCCATCTCCTCCACTGCAGTAATTACACACACACACATATATATGCACAAATCAAACGAATTTGTTTTCTCCTTGTTGTTGTTAAAGGCAACTAAAAACTGAGTATTGCGCATTCTACTCAGCCAGATGGAAACTTTTGATTTCGGCTACAAAACAGCAATTTACAATGACATAATATTAAAGATTTCATAATTATTTTTGAGATCCAAAACTAAAGATTCTGTATTGTCTCTATGAGTTGCCTCTGAGAAAAAAAAAACAATAGACAATTGTATAATTTTCAACTATGTTCTTGTACAGACTTAATTACTTGCCCTCATGTCAGTCCTATATTTAAAAATATTAAAAGGCGAAAAACGTGGAAAGAAGATAATAAATAAATAAATAATAAAATAAATAATAAACAAACTAATAATTTAATAAAAAAACATTTAGTAAAGATTCACCAGAATACCTATACAAAAGTTATTTTTGTCCAGACCGTGAGAGTTCATGGGGTCCAAAGTTATTATACAGAAGAAAGTCATAGAGTGGTGAAAGAAGAATTTTGCTCTGAGAATTTTCAATGTTTAAATAAATGGTAAATTTACAGAAAATTCACGTTTAGACAAGATATTAATAAAAAAGACATGTTGTAGTTCCTTTATGACACTTTTTTTGCTATTCTTCTGGAGCCATTTACAGAAATTTTTACTCCACAAGTATAGCGTAACATTCAAGGAAACATGATTAGTTTCATGGTGAGGTTTTTATACTGAGCTTAGATACAGTATATACATAAAAGAAAGTCAAGAACATTTTATTACAGAATTTGTTTCACATTTTTGTTAAACACTTTTTCTTGCAATCCCCACAATGTAGGTTATTTAAGGTTTCAGTACGCTTGAGGGGACATTTGATCCCTCCACACGCACTCTACATTGCTCAAAGCAAACTGTAAACCATTTAGTCAAAACAGTGGCCTGATTAGCTAATTGCAGCTGGCTCCATATGGAAGCAAAAGAGCACAGATAACATAAACAACTTGCAGAGACAGGGTCAAGTCCGAACACTACAGCATCGACGACAGCTCATGACATGACTTTAGTTATGAACAATCTGTGTGCAAGGCGTAAACAGAAGACTTGCAAATACCCCCCATAGTCAGTACCCTTTCACCCTGTCACCTGTCTCGCACACACACTTTCACATCCAGCCCCTCCTTTAAGATTCATTGGGGCCAAGGCAACGGCACTCAATCCATCTGCTCCACATTGTCATTTGCATTTCATGCCTCCCGGCTTTTTTTGAAGTGGCAATACTTTGATGCAGTCAGAGGGACACATTATCATTATTTCAATTTCCGTGGCGACACAACGCAGCATTGTGGAAAACAGCAGAGGGTCGCTGTGACACGGTTGCTGGTGTCTCCAGATGCATTGAATGGCGATGGAATCTACACACATGCTACAAATCCGTGCACCACAATTCTTGGAAAAAACTGTGTGCTGTGTGTGTATATGTCTGGAGGCAAATATGAGCAGATATGCAGAACTTGAACAAAAGAGAAAGCTGGCTGGTAAATAATATTGGATGTTAATTAAATATTTGTTTAATGCATATAATCGACCCAACAAAGTTTCATGTTTTGGTGAATTTGTGGGTAATTCATATGAATTTGTACAATCGTATTTAAATGTTTTCATACAGCTGTCTTACTGACGGATGGACGGTGGACCTTAACGGTTAATGTTTTGCCATAATCACCTGGTATTATATGAATTATAACGTCATGAAATTTGAAAAAGTTTGTTTGACACCCCCCTTCCTTAGTGCCTGATCAAAAACATAGCATAAATAATATAAATAACATAAATGGATATTCTGATCTTAGAACGAATGAATGCAAACTGGTGGAAAACAGGACATCTGTTGACAGGTACAACTACAACTCCAGCTAATGAAAATACAGAATGACACATTCAGTGTGCAGTAAAGTATACCTGTGGGATTTCTGTGAAACAAAAAAGGGAATTACTTGGTTTCACCACTTAAAAAGTTTTTCCAATGGTGGCACCATAGTAGCAACACATCCCACTTCCTGAAGAATCTCCTCAGCCTAGCCAGAGACTCCATCTGTACCATCTTAAACCTGCTCCAGTGCCAGGGACAGAAAAGAGCTGTCAAAATGATTAAAAGGTTTCTTAGGGCTGATTAGCACGAAGAGATGGCAAGAACATTGGGAACTGCTGATATCTCTCACCTGGCCTGCTTCTCAGCATCTACACTGAGCTTGGTGCTGACATTCACTAAAAGGAGACACAGGTACTTGAATTCTGAAGGAGAGAAGGCAGGAGGGGGCAAGCATAATAGGACAGACGAGAAGCTTCTTGCCAAAGCAATGCATCAGGAGCACTCAGTGTCTTCCCCCAGCATAAATCCACTCTTCTGAGATAAGCCTGGGCAACCTGCTGCTCTCCGCCCACCCTATGAGAAGGCTTTGCCACCTTGCCAGGGTTCAAAGGGCATCTGGGCCGCTTCCAGAAGCAAAGCAGCTGACTGGCTGCAGGACAGAATCTGCCACCCCTGTCCACCTGTGTAATTTAAAAACTGAGCTAGGTACTATTGCAGGGAAAGAGGAGGCAGAAATAATTCGTCCTTACCTCAGGAAGTCCAGAAACACGTCCAACAGATTCCTTACCGAGTCTCTCTACAGGATTTTTCATGCATAAAATAGGAAATTCCATCATCATTTTATCACCAAATCTTCTAACTTGTAAATGGAACACAAAAACGATCTCTTCAAAATTGTATTTTCTTCATAGAATGAAAGTCAATGCAGACCAGTGTTGTTTTGGACCACAATGACATTCGTAGAAAGAAAAGAGTCTTCTCTCTTAAACATAACATTCACTTTTGTCTATTAAAAATATGTCTATTTCACCCATTTATTTGACTTTTGACCAGCTAAGTTGGCTTGGCAATCAGCACATCATGCAAAATGATGGCGCACAGAAAAGTGGAATTAGAGAATGTTGCAAGCCAGATTCGAACTTGACTTGACTGCAAGAGCACCAAGGCTTAAGTCAAGTCTAGACTATGGGTTTGACAAAATCACAATATAAGATAAATCTAATGCAAAAATACGGACAAATACAGAATGTGCATAAATTAATGACAAAACCCAAACAAATCATAAAAATAACATTTGATGCCAACAAGTTTCCTGTAATATCTGCCGGGCATCAATCAACTGAGATACAGAGGTAAGCTGTTATTTATTATAACTGTCTCGATCCATTAAAGTGCACAGGATTAACCTTCTGCCTTCCCCTGTCGCTTTCTGGGGTTAATGTTAATGATGGCCATAAAGAGACGTCTTCTGTTCAATTCTACATTATTTTGCTCTGGGTCTGCAGAATACATTACAGTAAATACAGCTGTGTGTGTCCAGACATAGTGGCAACAGCAATCACCATCAGAGAGAGAAGATGCACTGCTAAACATTAACATACGTTTGTAACATCCTCCAAATTTCAGCTCTCCGCCCAGACGTTGTATTACACCTGTACAGCCTCGCAATTTACCAGAAAATGAGAGCCGCTCGCATCAGTGGACAGACGCGCGCGAGAACGTGCAAGATTGTTCTCATGCACAAGGGACATTATTATGGCCGCCTCTATTTTTTTGTGGCTCACGCCGCCAGATCTCGTAGTCCAAAGGGTCTGTGCACTGAATGACTATAGAGATGGGCTCAGTGTTTTGTAAGATACAGGTTTTCTATTTTCAGAAGAAGAGTGTGGACTGAAATGAGAGGACAGAAACAGTGAACACTAGGGAAGAAAAAGAGAGACACCTGTGGGTCAATCTACAGCACTGCATTGAGGTTTCATCAGTCCTGTTCAATGCTTCTCAGGTGAAGGATGGAAACTACGGAATACACAATTAAATCTCAAAAGCATTCACTTAAATATCTGTATAAAGCAACATATCTGCAGGTAAAATTTTACACCTTATTTAACAGCCAATCCGTTTTTACAATTATTAAATATGTTAACACAGTAAAAAAATAAAAAAAAATAACTATATATCATTTTTGCATGCCCAGCTAAGGACACAAACCTGGTCAGTTGAGTGAAATCAAAAAAGCATAAAAAAAGCAAAACATTCAAAACATCTATTACCAGCTGAAAGGGTTTCTGATATACAGTGTACCAACCAATAAATAAAATAAAATATTGAATTGGAATTGCATTTACCTAAAACAAATAAAATAATTTGCTTTTAAACAAATAAACATTTAATAATCTATAAAATATACATTTATTTATGTTTTTGGAACAGCCTGAGACACGACAAAACCTTGAGATATAAATCTGAGATAAATCCTTGGGCTTTTTTTTTTGCCCCAAAACCTAAACCCAAGACAGAAGTATTAACTGTAACTCACAAAAGTTGCGTGAAAAGAAAGCGTAAAAAAGACTTTTTGATCAGGAAAAGGCATCATTGTCCAGAAATCTTGCATCCGTAATAGTTCTATTATACAGAGGCAAGAATGAACTTGCTTTATATCTACTGTGGTAAGTGTTAATTAAGGAGGGTGAATACAGTGCACTGCAACTGCATCCTTATTTAATGCTGTCTGGCAACTCTAAATAGGAAGAAAATGAAATCCTCCCTCTCCTCCCCACTTCCCGCTACAGCCACTTTTCTGTTTATAGAACCAGAATTACAAAATCACATTACTTTTTCCAAATGCAAATGTGTTATTTTGTAAATGCGATGGCTGTCTGAAATTACGTGTGATAACTATACTAAGAAATCCAAAGGCAATTTTATTACAAGAGAAAAGTACATAAAAAATCTAAAAAAGAAATGTAGATATGTATGAGTGTCTTGCACAAACTTGCACATACTGCCTTGAGTCACAGAGCATCATTAGCACCGTTTCAAAAGGAAGTTCTGGTGAAGACTCGACTCACCACAGGATATATAACAGCCCATAAAAAGAGAGACCCAAACTGTCACTTCAAGAGTCTCTTCCTTCTGATACAAGAAGGGTATTGACTGTTTGAAGGATAAGGAGTTTATTGAGATGGAAAATGGCCACTAGTGGAGCGCCCAGGCCAAGTAAATGAAATAAAGGCCAATCACATCTTATTAAATGGGACTCATTCCTCTTAGCGAGGCAAAGTAATTATAAAGTTCATTACAGTAATGAGTTAGGCTATTCTGGAGGAGCAAACGAAGGCCAAGAAGGAGAGAAAAGCCACCATTGATCAAAACATCAGGCCACTCAAACTCGCTGAGGCTGAGAAAAGGCCTTGGGCAGGATAGCTGAAAGAATGATATTAAGGGAATGACGTCATCTATGGCTTTATTAGCATTTTAACACCAGAATCGTAAGAGCTACCTACAGTATGCCCTTAAACTGAACCTTGTTGGATATAATGAAAGCACTGTTTTCATTTGATTTGATGTTTATATCTACTTGAAATGTAGATGATATATATTGCATTCATTTCTGGTCACTGTAGTTTATACACATATATTTAATCTTCTATCAGAAAGAACTAATTTAGAAAACTAAGCTGGTGATATTGGAACAAAGGAATGAATACAAATTCCAAAATAACTCTGACACACTTTCTTTCTTCTATTTATTTTTTCAACACTAATTTCATCCTCATTACTAATAGTCACTTTAAAAAAGAAAGTAGGGGAGGAAGACAGAGAGAGAGAGAATGAGAGAAGGAATGAGTGTACCAGGGCAAGTGGGCCCCGCTGGGCAATAATCTGATCAGCGTTATGGAAACAATCACAATAATTCCCTTAAATTAGCCCGATGCGGCACCCCGCCAACCAGGAGATTGGAAAGTGATCGCAGAGAGACTCATCCTAATATGAGCGCTAACTACCCAGCTAGGGCAGAAAATTGGGTGTCTAACAGTGGTGAGTTCCTAATTGGCAAACACACGGTGCACAAATAAAGCACTGTAAATACAAGAGGTGATCTAGCGGAGACCCCCGAAAGAGTCTATGCGTTTCATCACGTTTTTTTTGTGTCTTATTTGGCCTAATATGCATTGCAGTGAAGATAATTTTATATAATGCGACACTTTTCATTCATTACTCATGCTAATTCATTACCCATGACAAGAACATCACAACTCGCCTATTTCAGAAAATTGCAACAAAGCTTTTCAAGTAGGCTACTTAAATTTAGATAAATAATTTTAGATGATAAATTAGTTTGAAAATAATCTAATCAATTATAGTAACATATGATAATAATAAATATGACTATTAATGATATAAATTATTATATTATTATTAAATAATAATAATAAAAATAAAGACAATAATTAAAAATACATAACACAAATAAACAATAAAACAAATGTACAAAATAAATCATTCATAACACGTGATAAGAATTATATAAACTATTATTTTTATTGTTATTACAAAACTATTCAATAATTAATCATGAATTAAGTATTTGACTTTAGATATAAATTTGTTAAAATGAATAACATGATAAACAACAACAAATAAAATGCATAAAGTATTTTAATTAGCATTAAATTAGTAAATAATAATAATAATAATAATAATACAAAATGGCATATTATTAACAACAACAACTCAGCAGTTAAAATATATATTAAGTAATAACATAAAAAAAATGCTGCTAGTCATTAAAAAAAAAAAAAAACTTTTTTAAACAATTAAAAAAATACATATTATAACATTTTATTTGACAAATGACTACACTGAAGCCTAACTAAACATTTAGCTGAAAATTGTTCCATAATAACTTTTAATTTTTAAAGACATATATTTACTTAAATACTGTGCAAAAAGAAAACTGATGGAACAGTGATGCATGATTACAAATGATAGGGAACATTTCTCACTGGAAGCACAACTCCCCCCCATCTTCTGAGTGATATCAGATGAACTGTGCCGACTAACAGGCGAGCTCCGTGTTCCTTGTCGGAACAGTAGCAATTGAGCTTAAATATGTGGGGTATCCCTGGCACTTTAGGGTCTGTGGCTCTTAGCTTGATTTGACAGCACTACAGCAATAACACACTGCAATTTTCATTAGCATGCCAAATTCTCTGTAACAAACTCCGCATGTGGACGGCAGCCAATCAACGCTTAAAATCCAGCCAAATGTGCGAGGTGTATGAACCCTTTTACTTCTGACTGGCAACAAAATGTGGAGGAGGGGAGGAAAACATAATCCACTTTTCACTCGTGGAGGAGGCACACACAGCTAGAATCTTTACACAAGCCAAACAAAAACAACTGCATGGGAGAGGGAAGGCTAATTTAATAGGATTTAATTCAGAGAGAGGGGTAGCGAGGGGAGGGAGGCGAGGGGCAATTGAAGACAGCACCTTTTCTGTGTGCGGCAGAAAGACCTTACAATTGCAGGAGGAGGGACACAATGATGCTGGTGATTACCTTTGAGGGCCACAAAACAAATCGGCCTTTTCGCAATCAAGGCCCTGGGTTGTCTAATCAAATGAAGGCGAAAGGCAGTAATCCTAGCATTAAAGAGGGAAAATGAGCCAGTGTTGTCATCCATCCAGATCCACACAGGAGAGCATGAGTAGCACATGTAACGCAGAGCTGAACTCAATGGTCCTCAAACACACACACACACACACACAAGTACCTGTAGATGTACATGCTAGCTATAGCTTACAATCACCTATTGAGGTTGTCTCTTATAGTGTCTCGGAAAAGAACAAACTGAAAAAAAAAAGTACTGAAAATAAAGTTAATGTACTTATCATACAGTCATATTACGTTACTCAAAAAAAGACATTTAGATTAGATAGATAGATAGATAGATAGATAGATAGATAGATAGATAGAAAGGAACATTTAAAAGATGAAAAAGAGGTGCATTTTATTGC
>JAUMHE010000019.1:2257675-2275245 GCA_032359235.1 Enteromius mattozi
GTAGGGATAATGCGGTTTATATAGCGCTTTAGGAATGATATGATTGGGCGATCGTAACGAGGAGGTTGGCTAGCTGACTGCTAACAGCTGTGGGTGATTCGTCCAGCGCTTCACCCAAAACTATGTTATTGTCAAAACATTCATTTCTGAGCTAGAAAACGTTTTACCTCTCAGGAACGGAGTGAGCTTTTGTTAGGCTAATGTTTCAGAATCAATGAAGAAAGCAGCAGTTTAATCGAAAGCAGAAAGTGAACTTCTAATGAAGCACTGAACTACTACATGGTGTAATTCAAGAAAACCTGTTTCTTCATTTTACATGCATCTCAGAAGCTGCTTTGAGCAAAATCAAAGCTCTATTACCAATACAAGAAAGAGAGAGAGAAAGTTATTTGGAGCTCAACCATCATTTTTAGAAACAACAGAATGTACAGTAACTAAAGTATTCACAGTGAATTCACACAAACACTGCTCCTCGCTCTCATATTCACGCTAGTGATGCATCTCATCTGTCTGTGTGTCAGAGAAGATCTCAGCTCAATCTCATCTGTGCTAATTTCTGCAGAAACATCTGAGAATCAGCATTTCCACAGATCACAAGGAGTCATCTTCTACCTACGATTCTTATTTCTGACAGATTTAACATTAACAAACACCAAATGTTTCACTGCATTAAAACATCCTGTAATGTCCATCAGTAGATGGAGTTCATTGAATTTTACTCTAAGCTCTGATGCTTCTGCTCTATAATGGTTTCTAGACAGAAATACTTATTTTCTTCTAATGTGATTTACCCTCCATTTCATAGATTTGTGTCTGAAGTAGATCCTGTTACAGCATCACGTGAAGACGACTGATGTTTTCCAGATCTCTCTGAAGTCTTACTGTATTACAGTAAAGAGCATTAAACAGTTAGTTCACAGTAAAATGAAAATTCTGTCATATTTACTCGTAAGTTGTTCCAAACTGTTTTTTTCTTCTTCTATTGAATATAAAAAGGTATTTTGAAGGATTGTGGTAACCAAACTGTTGACGGTCACCATTGATTTGAATGACTTCCATAATATTAAAACAAACAGTGGACTATGTTAGGAGCTATGACCATGTGTCATTATACCTCTCGCTCAAATTTCAGTTCACTGATTAAGAATGCAAACGATGGCTAATTGGTGTAATTTAAATAAATCTTTCAATTAAAAAAATGTAATTGTATTATTTTTAGGGGTAAAAAAATTATATCCGGCCTAAGGATTTATCAAAAATTACAATTGAGACAGTTGAGGTGATCGTACAAAATACTTTGGAGTTTTTGTAAATGAGACTTTGAGCTATAGGGAACAAGCTGATTATGTGAGAAGTAAAATACATAAATCTACCAGTATAATAAGGAGGGTTAGGCATCTTGTTACTTGTGTCTTGTTACACTTTACTATAATTTATCCGCATATTTCATACTGTAATATAGTTTTGCATGAGTATGTTTCCTACTACTCTTCAAAAAATCTTTATGTTTTAAACGCATTATGTTAGTATTGCAACCTTATCAAATGCATATACTTTATTATATTAATTATTATTTATTATATTAATATTTTTCAAATGTGTTTCAATGTGTAAGATATGTTCAGGTGAAAGTAACATTCCAGAGCAAATTAGAATGCATTTTAAAGTAAATTCACAGGGTCAATCCTTGATAAGATTTAGGGGTATTAAAATATGACTATTATCCCATCAAGCAAGCAAAAAAAAAAAAAGATTCGGTAAGACTTTAGAATAGGTAACACTTGTCAAATATTGACTATGACTTTTCCCTCAATAAATTATTAATTTGCTGCTTATTAATAGTTAGTGCAGTAGTTGTTAAGTTTAGGTATTAGGTAGGATTACGGATGTAGAATAAGGTATTAATATGTGCTTAATTAGCATAAATAAATGGCTAATATTCTGGTATTATGCATGATAATAAGCAACTAATAGGTATAACTGTAAAATAAAGTGTTCTTCTTTAATATGTTATAAAAGAGTTCATTTTAGTGCAATTTTTTTTTTCTTTTGGGTTAGGTAAGGTGTGTAAGGTGTGTTTTGGAGTATATTATTTCTGGGTTTTTGATGTGTTCCTGGAGCACAGCAGCAGTCATCAGCAGCACTGTAACGAAGAGTCAGAGTCGTTCGGATCCATTTGCAGACTTTATTTCGAAAACAGCAGGCAGGGTCAACAACAGCAAACAGGGCAACGAAGGTAAGACAAAGACAGGTCAATAATCCAGGCAAAAGGGTCAGGGTAGGCGGCAGTAATCATAATCAATGAAACAGTCCGGGTAATACACAAAATCCAATACAATAAAAATCCAATACACAAGAGAAATGCTCAGAAATGTCACCGTGGCAAACAAGACTTTGCGTCTGACTGATCTGATCCACCCGTTTATAAAGGGTGAATAATGAGCGTCACCTGGGCCGGTGATCAGTCCAGGTACGTGGGTTAAAAGAGTCCGGGTAGAAACAGTTAATACTCAGGTGAAGGTTCCCACTGGTGGCGGTTAGAGAGAGCCACAGAGGTGCGGCTCGTGACGGATTTCGTGGACCTGGCAGGCCTCCTTGTCATTGATGAGCAAGGGAGGGGGTCTCGCCGCGACCTCGTCCTGGTCCCTCTCTCCTTCCGGACCACCAGCGGGCTTGAGCAGAGAAACATGGAAGGTAGGGGAGATACGATAGTTAGCAGGTAATTCTAGACAGTAGGAAACTGGTGTTATTTGTCTGATGATTTTGAATGGACCCTCGTACCTTGGACTGAGTTTCTTGCAGGAGTGACGGAGCCGAAGATCACGGGAGGACAACCATACCCATTGCCTAGGTTCGTAGTTGGGATTCTGACGGCAACGGCGGTCCGCCTGTTCAGTGGTTCGGTGTATGGCCCTTTGAAGGTGCACGTGGGCTGAGTTCCATGTGTGCTGGCTGCGGCGTAGCCAGTGGTCGACGGTTGGGAGATTGGTAGGGTCCCCGGACCAGGGGAACAGGGGAGGCTGGTAACCCAGGACACATTGAAAAGGGGTCATGCCCGTGGCCGGTTTGCGAAGGGAGTTCTGAGCATATTCAGTCCAAATTAGGTATTGACTCCAGTCTTGTTGATTGTTGTGGCAGTAGGACCTGAGGAAGCGAATGAGTTCTTGGTTTAGCCTCTCGGCCTGCCCATTGGACTGGGGATGGTAACCTGACGTTAAACTGATATTGATGTTCAATTGAGTGCAGAAGGCATGCCAGACCCGAGACATAAACTGTGGCCCTCGGTCTGAAACTATATCGTCGGTTATCCCATAGCAGCAGAACACCTGCTTTATCATGATCTCTGCAGTCTCCCAAGCAGTGGGTAGTTTGGCAAGGGGAATGAAGCGACAGGCCTTGGAGAATCGGTTGACTACTGTTAAGATTGTGGTGTAACTATTGGAAGATGGTAGATCCGTAACAAAGTCCAGGGCGATGTGTGACCAGGGGCGTTGTGGTATGGGTAGGGGTTGTAATAATCTGGAGGGTCGTTGGTGAGAAGATTTTATAATGTTGCAGACAAAGCACAGCTTGACAAATTGAATGACATCTTAGGCCACCAAAAGCGGTTAGTGGTTAGCTCCAGCGTGGCAGCTATTCCCAGATGCCCAGCACTGGGGTTGTCATGTATCCAATGCAGCAGGCATGAGCAAAGGTTTTCAGGAACATATACCCGGACGGGTGGACAGGCCAGCTGTGTGGGGTCAGTGGACTGGGCCTCGGTGATCTCCGTCATGATGTCCCAACGAATGGGTGCGACGATGAGAGAAGAGGGGATAATAGGTTCTGGAGTGGCATTCTGTGGTTGGTCATCGTGTTGACGGGAGACAGCATCAGCTTTTCCATTCTTGGAGCCAGGACGGTAGGTGATTTT
Source organism: Enteromius mattozi (assembly GCA_032359235.1). Classification (NCBI taxonomy): domain Eukaryota; kingdom Metazoa; phylum Chordata; class Actinopteri; order Cypriniformes; family Cyprinidae; genus Enteromius; species Enteromius mattozi. The sequence goes on from JAUMHE010000019.1 coordinate 2,261,589, forward strand.
AAAGTTGAACCGAGTGAAGAAAAGTGACCACCTAGCCTGTCGAGCGTTGAGCCGTTTCGCTGAGCGAATATACTCAAGATTGCGATGGTCGGTGAGTACAAGAAACGGTCTCTTGGCTCCCTCCAGCAAGTGGCGCCACTCCTCCAGGGCCGCCTTCATGGCGAGTAACTCACGATCTCCTGCATCATAGTTATGCTCTGCTGAAGTTAGCTTGCGTGAATAGAAGGCGCACAGAAATAGCTTTGGGGGATTTCCATGATGCTGTGACAGTATAGCCCCCACACCGTTGCTGGAGGCATCGACTTCCACAGGTGAACTCTGGATCGGGGTCCGGGTGTCGGAGAATGGGAGCTGAGGTAAAGCGTTCCTTGAGGTTCTCGAAGGCCTGAATTGCTTCTGGGGTACAGTGTAGAACTGCCAACCCCTTCCGGGTCATGGAGGTCAGTGGAGCAGCCATCTGACTGAAATTTCGGATAAATCTCCTATAAAAGTTGGCAAACCCCAAGAAGCGCTGAAGATCCTTGACAGTGCATGGCTTGGGCCAGTTCACAACCGCAGCAATCTTCCGGTCGTCCATTGTCACTCCTTCAGAGCTGATTACATATCCTAGGAAGGAAACCTTGGTCTGGTGGAACTCAAACTTGGGCAATTTGGCGTAGAGTTGATATTGGAGAAGGCATTTCAGTACTGCTCGGACGTGCCAGACGTGTGATTCTAAGTCCCCGGAGTAGATTAGGATATCGTCAATGTAAACGATTAGGTACTGATTGAGCATGTCCCGGAAGATTTCATTAACGAATGCCTGAAAGATGGAGGGGCTGTTGGAGAGACCGAAGGGCATGACTAGGTACTCGTAGTGCCCGGTGGTGGTGGAGAACGCCGTCTTCCATTCATCCCCCTCTCTGATCCGAATTAAGTTATAAGCACTGCGTAAGTCCAATTTAGTGAAAATCCTGGCTGTGCGAAGTTGCTCCAGTGCTGAGGGTACCAGTGGCAAGGGATATCTGTACTTGACCGTGATTTCGTTCAGGCTGTGATAATCTATACAGGGCCTCAGACTACCATCTTTCTTTTTCACGAAGAAGAAACCTGCTAAGGCCGGTGAGGTGGATGGTCGAATAAAGCCTTTCGCAAGCTCCTCCTCGATGTACTCCTTCATGGCCTCAGTTTCGGGTTGGGAAAGTGGAAACACAAGCCCCCTGGTGGGCATGGTCCCAGGTAGCAGTTCTATAGCACAGTCATAGGGTCGGTGAGGTGGTAGTTGGGTGGCTTTCTCCTTACTGAATGCCATGCGGAGATCATGATACTGGGTTGGTAAGGGGTCTGTGGATGGGTCGTCTGGTCTCTCCACAATGTCAGGCTGGTTGAAGCGGATGGTTTTGCTGAGACACTGGTCCTGACAGTTCTGTGACCATCTGCTTATCAGTCCAGGAGATTACGGGGTTGTGCTTCTCGAGCCAGGGGAGACCAAGGATGACAGAGTGTTCTGGTGATTTTATTTTGTGAACAGGCGAATGGTTTCAGTGTGTAGAGAACTGATTTGAAGTTGAAGTTCCTCAGTGATGGCTTGAACTTTCCCCGAGCCCAGAGGACGTCCATCTAACGCTGCCACCACCACACCAGATTCACCATGCAACGAGAGGAAGTTTACAGTTCTTAGCAAAATTTTCATCCACAAAATTCCCAGCCGCACCAGAATCAATAAAAGCCGTGGTTTTAATTCTGCGGTTATTGATCAACAGGTTAATCTTTATTTCAAAAGAGTCATCACGTGGAGTAACACTCACCCGTGGAGGTTCCTGGCGTGGTGGACGGGTAGGACAGTTGGCCCGGAGGTGTCCTGGTTGGCCACAATACAAGCAGAGATGGTTGCGAATCCTTCTCTCCCGTTCATCTTGAGTCAAATGTGTGAAGCCGATTTGCATCGATTTGATAATCCAGGCAAAAGGGTCAGGGCAGGCAGCAGTAATCATAATCAATGAAACAGTCCGGGTAATACACAAGAAATCCAATACACAAGAGAAACGCTCAGAAATTTCACCATGGCAAACAAGACTTCGTGTCTGACTGATCTGATCCACCCGTTTATAAAGGGTGGATAATGAACGTCACCTGGGCCGGTGATCAGTCCAGGTACGTGAGTTAAAAGAGTATGTGAGTTAATACTCAGGTGAAGGTTCCCGCTGGTGGTGGTCAGAGAGAGCCACAGAGGTGCGGCTCGTGACAAGCACAGCTATATTTGGAGCAATAGCAACAATCCACTGTATTATCCATGTCTCCTTTATGGGAAAAATCATTAGGATATTAGTAAAGTAAAGGACATGTTCCATGAAGATATTTTGTCAATTTCCCACCGTAAATATATCAAAACTTAATTTCTGATTAGTAAAATGCACTGCTAAGAACTCTACATATCGGTCAAATATTGTCCTGTCCAAACAAACCATACATCAATGGAAAGATTATTTATTCAGATAATGTGTTTCAAAATTTGATGCTTATGACTTGTTTTGTGGTCCATGGTCACATATCTTGTAATTAATTTGCAGTTATATAAACGTATATATTTCTTATTGTAATTTAACTCTTTCCTTAATTTCATAAGTGGTTTTTGTTTTCTTTAATCTTTAGGTGGGTTTTCTGCCCTTTCCCTGCACAGTTCATGGATTGTACTTTCATGTTTTGTTTTTATTGTATATATTTTATTCCTGTGCAAATAAACTAAAATAAAATGAAACTAACAAGTCTGATCAAAATTCCCTTGAGTCTTGAGTCTTAGTGTGAAACTCACTACAGTATGTGGCCTCTGCTGATCAGGGGTGCATTTCCCAAAAGGAACTATGGTCGCAAGTTCTGTCATTACCAACAAAGTCCAATGGAACTAACGACCATAGTCAACTAACGCTGCTTCTGGAAAACAAACCAGATCGATCTCAGCAGTAATGAAATACACGACCAGACTCAGCAGCTCTTCCCTTCACTAATGTGATTGAAACCAGATTCTGCTCACTGAGACATTGAACAGAGAGAAAGAGGCTCGGCAGATACAGAACCATCTGAAGCTGTCATTCTCTAAAGCAGATCCTCCAGTGACCTTCTAAACAGGTTCTGTACACAGTCTTCATTTCAATGGATCATCTCGTCTCACAGCAACCGTGCAACTTTGATAACTCGCTCTCCATAGCCACCTAAAAGACAATGCAACTGTATTTAGCAGCGGCCCCATGGCAAAACAGAGTGAGAGAATCACCATAATAAAAAGAGAACAGCAGTCATCTACTGCACTGTTCATGATAACAACACTGCAGATATACAGCATGACATTGCTCTGCTAGTGATGTCCGGTTAGATAAACATCACTCTTTTGAAAATGATTACACTGAATGGATAGAGGTTTGTTGGTTTTAAACAATTCCCAGAATCCTGCAGGACACAGTAACAAAAAGTGAAGGTAAAACAGCTCGTCTTCACTGGCCTTTATATTACCTGGTTTACCTGATATTACACCAACCTCAGGAGTCAGCCGCTCACTATTATTTACGGAGCAGGGGTTATCATCTTATGATCTTATGGGAAACTATGAAAACTCGTCAGCAGGCATTTATAGAGATTATAGTTAAACCGCACTGCCCAACAGAAGCTTCATACGCCTGAAGACTGAGAAGAAAATAAGAGCACTTTTATCCAAACTGGTGCATAAGCAACAAAACTAAACAATACTCATAATGTACAATGGCAGGTTTATTAGAAAACTAGACTAGGAAACAAGCTAGAGCAGATAAAATGCAAAGAAGAGGAATTTTTGAATAACTGTGTGAAGTGTCTTGTTTATCGTTAAGTTTTTAAGTGATTGTGAAAAACATTTGCCTTCAGCTGTTTTTTGAGTCATGTTGATCTCAGCAGATCAGGTGTCTCGTTCCACCAGAGAAGAGCGGAGAGAGAGAAGGTTTAGGAGAGTGACTATACTGTGAGTGAATGACAAGGCGGAGCTCAATCACTTGGGTGCTTGGGGAACACGCGGAGAACCGGTGCTGGGGGATCACGCGGAGAACCGGTGCTCGGGGAACACATGCAAAACCTCTGACTGCAGACTCTCCAAGAAGCCGTAGCTCTGATAGTCTCTGTGATCACAGATACTGATGTTTAAGCTCAGCAAGATTCACACAGATCCTACAATTTTACATAAAACACTCTGACCTGAGGTGGCGTTCAGTCCCTTGTGTATGAGATACCAACACTGTAAACTTTCAATAGAGCACTGACGGAGCTACAGAATAAAAAAACATCAATAGCTCTACTCAAGATCATCCATCCAACCATTTCCAAACTCCTTGTTGTAAATATGATCACTGGTAAGAGATCATGTTACTATAATCATTACTAGGTTTGAGCAGTTTTCTTTTTTCCTCCACTGTCAAAATAATGGACAGCGTTTGGAATTACTTGTCAATATTTTAAAACATTAACCTACCCCTCTGGTAGCAAGTACTACTGGAAGTAATCAATCATTAAGTTTAGGTCTGAAGTGAAGGAAGTATTTGTTATGCTCATGTATTAACCCTTGAATGTTTTTTATATAGTCAACTTGAATTTACTGCTTCGTTCAAAGCAAAAAATCATGATGTTAATAATTACGATATTTATGATTTATGAGCAGATCAGAGTGTGATACTGTAACCTTTCCTTCCTGGCTCAACCTTTAACCCCTGCTGTTCGGTTCATGTGTGTGATGAAGCTGACGTCTCTGATCTCCAGGCTCCTCTGTTCCTCTCTGAATGAGTTCAGACGCACAATGGTGCTGGATTCTCATGTCCACTGGAGTGGAGAGCAGCGAATGCATGACATGTTGCTTTAGAGAATTAGCATATAAATGAGCTCAGTGCTTATCAAGTCTATTTATGAGCCCAACTGCACTGAAAGTTGATCCTGTTCTACTCCAGCATTATTTCATCTGTGAGGGACGTCACTCGTCTCACACAAAACATTTACTTTCATAGCAAACACTTTCTTTCAAAAAGGTCCTTATAAAAGTCACCAGGGCAAGTAGCTGAGAATTCAGGCGCTCAGAACAAGAAAACCACACAGCAAACATTTGATCAAACAAGCTTCAAGGAAAGTTTCTGAATGAGTACAACTCAAGCCCAATTGACAGCATTTGAAGCGTTATATAATTATCATAAAAAGTAATTATCTAAAACTCTAATTATAATTTTTCATTTCTGAGTGGGGCTGGATGGATTTTAGTGGTGTAATTCTCAAATTTTGATACACATGATGGAGTGTCCTTCCATTTGACAAAAACAGATTTCCATATTCATTACTCTCCATTCTCTATTCAAGAGTTTTTTATAATATAACTGCCATCCACTCATCTATTATTACTATTATTATCACTTATGACTCAGTCAAACAGTATAACCTTATCTATAGCAGATTTCAATCGATTAAGAGATGATAATTTAATGACAATTTGAGCTCTGGTCATAGATGGGTTACATATACAAACACAATCTCTTCTGACAGTTCTTCTTGTGATCTCTGATCCTCTGTGAACTCCTAACTCTCTCTGCTCTTGCTCCCACAGGACTGAGTGATGAACAACGCAAACTCTGTTCTACTTGGTCAGAGCTTTAAAACCACTGAATATACATGCACATTCAAAATATTAATTACATTGCATTCAGAATCACTTTTAAATAAAAACAATTCTGCATAATCATACTGAGTGGGCTACAAAATCATTACAGTCTCTCCAGTCCAAATTAAAACACAGTCAGAGACCACCGTCCTCCTGCTATGACCACACAAGTGTTTTGGTTTGCCGATGTGCTTCAGTGGCTCTACATCACATCAATTATTCACTAATGCTCACATCAGATTACGCAAATTAGATTTAAATTGGTACACAAACCCTGCCGAGACGAGGTGTTAGTGCAGGACATACCAAGCAGAAAAACACAAAACTCACCTGATTTATGTCAACTGACTCAATATCAATTTCCATGAAAAATGCAATGATACACTTGTGAGAAACAATGTGCAGAGCCTCATACTTTACTGCTCACTGAGATCAGCCCTTGTTTTGTATCATGTGACACTGAAGGACTGGAGAAATTAAGATTTGACATCATTAGGGTTAGTCTTTCACAGCAGTACTGTTTTTGACCTTGGTGTTCTTAAGAATTTACTTTCAAAAACATAAAGACATTCATACTGATGTCTAACTTTTAAACAGTGACATAAAAGTGTCATTCAACTTAAGAAGCTCCAGAAGAGAGGCCACACACATGATTTTATGATTCATTGTATGATTACTAAGCTTGTTTCCTCATGGAGACCAAAAATTTACCCCACAAGGTCAAAATTTACAGTGGGGTAATTTATGTGTGCACACACACACACACACACACATTGCTCTGAGTAGTGTTTCTATCTACTGCATTAATTCCAGCAGTACAAGATTTTCATTCATACACATATTGAGACGTCTCATCTAAATCAATAATCAAACTCAGCCAAACAGCCCAGTCATGAATATTCATCCTGGAAGGTTCACTTCATGAATATTTACACCTACTTTCCAACAGTTTTGTCAAAGCCGCTTTCTTTGCCAAAAGTGCTAATAAGTGAATCTATTTATTGATTTGTCTTCAGACTTTTAATTCTGCATTCACTAGTTTAGTATCCTACATCCATATGAGAGTGACAGAGAAAGAGGACCGGCATTTTATTCTGGGCTTCTGTCTGTCGAGACAGAAAAACACGTGCAGCACATTACTGTGTGTTTCAGAAATAATAACAATAATAATAATAACACATACACACATGTACACACACACACACACACACGTATCTCATAGACTCACGTTGTTTCCGGTTAATAATATTTTCTGTAGCCTGACCCACTAAACGACTATTACAGAAATCTGCACAAAACACTAGACTGAAACAGAAACATGATTTTAACTAGTGAGGTCTGGTTCACTGTTTCGTGTTCAACAAGATTTACTATATTAGGGAAGACGTTTAGGACCTCACCTCAATCCTGTATAAACATACAACTGTGTGTGTGTGTGAGTGAGTGAGTGAGTGAGTGAGAGAGTGAGAGAGTGAGAGAGAGAGAGAGAGTATGGAATATAAGACACCATAAAGATGTAACTTTGTGCTGCTGAACACATTTAAGGTCTTCATACACTCATTTTGGAAGCTGCTCAGATAAGAATCAATCAACTCAATGTTTTCTCCACACTGCACACTTAAATGAACACACAAATCAGTTTGTTTGAATGATTCATTTTCATAAGCTGCTTCTAAAATCTGATTGACAGATTGATTTGAGTCAGTCCATCATGTTTCCAGAAGAACATGGCTGGAATAACTAAAGTTCACAGTCAGAAGAGTCTCTCGCTTACATGAGACCGTCACACAGAACATTCATGCTCAGGTGCGAAGACCATCTGGAAACTCAACCATATGGATCTGTCCTGTCACAGCAGATGGACACTCAGCACAGCTGATCTCTCGTCAGCGATACAGTCCACCTTCTACATCAGCGCCAGGCCTGACAGACCGAGCGGTGCACTCACGTCAGGTCAATAACAGCACACAAGACGTATACAGCTCAGACGCTCATCACTGCACCAGCCAAGATGCTAACAATTTACCAGAGATAAAAATTAATTAAACAGTGCTTTTTTTTTAAGTACAGTAAGTACTGAAATTGAATTATCATATGTAGAAATGAAACAAAAACTCTTTACTGTATGAATATGCTTTGCTATATCTATGATATAGACCTAGCTCTAATCTTACTGGCTTACTTAATGCAATTTATAATAATGAAAAGAAGCACAATCACTCTTTCTTGCAGTTTTTACAGCTGTGGCCAGACTTTCATATGGTTTTAGACCTTCAGCTGAATACTCCTGATATAAAGGAATATTTAATAAACAGTAGTTTGTTTTACAAGGCTTGTGGTGTAGGTGTGAAGACCACATCATTTGACCCACAAATGTTTGTGTTTGCATTCGGCTGATCTGGCACTCGAGAGCATCTCGCTCCTCACTGCTGTGTATTTCAACAGGTTGCCATGGCAACTGCGCCTGCCGCCCTCGGCCTGCTCTTCCTCTGACGCTGTGTAATATAACATCAGGAGCTTTCTGTTCTTCGTGTCTGTGTGAGACCTGCGGCTGTCCTGGGCCAGCGATCCCGAGATGCCTTCACAAGACAGAGGTGGAAGGGTTAGGTAAGTTCATGCTCAAGTTAGATGAACCTACGGAGTGCCCTTCCCAGCTGAAATCATTCACGGACATGCTCACAAAATCTGCTCTTCTGATCACTATACTGTTAACGGCATTTACAGATGATTTACTGGTGTTATCACACGATCATTAGTAATCTCAGTGGATGTTCCTGCTGACACGGCTGTCTGCGCTTGTCTCCTGTCTGTTTCTCTTGTTCAGCTTTTATTCAACTTGACATGATTGCTGATATTGTAATGGTGCTTATTAGAATCTTCATTATTAGGGAAGAGTAAATCAAATGCCAAGTTCATAATATGGACTTTCCATTCCACTCCACAGATTTGAAAACTGCTGTTTAAAGAAAGGTACTGCACAGAAGGAGAAATGAAAAATTTGGGAGGGTTGTATCTCATTCATAGTTAGAAATTGAGCTACCATTTATTCTAATCACTTTTGTGTTAAAAAAGATCAAGTGATCTCTCCTTCTGGCATCTAATATAATCTATTTAATCTTTGAATTAATCTCATTAATCTATTTTAATTAGAGAGCTGATAAATGTGCTGTCAACACACGATGTGTAAGGTGTGCGTCACCAGGCCCATCTATAGATCAGAGTCGCACCGGGCCCAAGCGACAGACAGAAGTACATGATATGGACTGCATGCATTAAAGCTAACCTAAAAATTCATAAATGTCAGTCTGTCACACCCTGGAGAAACAAACAGCAGGGATCCAGACATAAAGTCACGACTAGATGTCAATCCTCTGCAAATCACCACAACGACATGAATTGATTGTGCTTTTCCTAACAGAAATCAGTACAAGCTTTTAGCCGCTGCTGTCAGCCGAGCTCCTGTCGGTAATTAAACACAGCAGAAACGAAGCAACGCATCTGATTCAGCATTCAGTGTTTGAACGGCTCCTGATTCAAGAGAATAAACACAGTTTATATCCGAAGAACACTGACACTAGAGGAAACCCAATTCATCAGAAAAATGATCACGATTACCTCATCGTAAAAACACTCAATCACAGCATACTGTTTAGAACAGAAGGTCTGCTGTATGAGAGTGTTCGGCTACTGCTTGGTTTTCTAGTTTCTTCAATATCTCAGAATCATTTCAAAGAAGCACAAAACACAACCACACTCCGCCTGCTCAATATGATTGAGTTATACCCAACTGATTCATTTCTTAACCTCAAATAAACCAAACAGATGCATGCATTGCTGACATTACTAATGAATACTAGTAAAACAGTAGCATTGCTGAGGATTGACCACAACATCGCTTCTGACTGTATATAACTATTTGAGTGGGCTTTCTAACCTCTGTGGTTTCTGAAGCACCTTGCAGATAGTCAATAAACGGACAGCCAAATGGAATCATTCGCTCCCAGAGCAGAATTCATTTCCTTCCCTGTTCTCTTCGGCACCCATCAAAAGCAAATGCTGCCTGACCAGAATGGATAATGACTACGGCTCTAAATCTCTAAACAGCATGCAAATGGAGTCACAGGACCAAATCAATCCATGAAGGAATGTTAGCGTAAATATTGAAAATCATTTGCCATGATTTTTGAGATAAGAGCTCTACAAAACAGTAGTCAAAATGGAGAAACCTGGAGATTACCGTCATATCACCATTACAATATGAAACCTTTTCTTGTTTTCATTTTTCTACCATGTATTACAAACTCATTAGTCCTGCTAACTCATGAACATGTGTACTTTCCTGTGGCTGCTAAAGGCTGACAAGAATGTATCTATCCTGGAGAATTCTACACTATGTGTAAATGAGAGAATGATTTCAGATGAAGCCCCATATTGACCTGATCCAACAGAGACCCCTATTGGCAGCTCATCCTGTGCACACAGACAGAGACAGACAAAGCTTTGGTTTAATTGGTCACTGTTCCCACATCACTACAGCTACCTCATGAACTGAGAAGCACTCTAGACAAGCTACATCAACACGTAATCGTATGGATAACCGGAAGAACAGACACAGAAGCAGAATGAGAAACTTTGACATGCACCCTTCTACACCTGTACGGAAACGTCGACATCTAACTACTGATTGGTTCATTTTTTATAGTCAAAAGAAACATTGTTAGCTTCAGCTGCTTTTACTGCTTGTGTTCACATCCGTAACAGTAGCTTCATGGAGGAAAAAAATTCTTGTAATGGCATTGTAAAGCCTTGCTGTAATTTAAATGAGAGATAATTGAGTGTCTGTGGATTCCAGAGTTACTGTGCATCCTAATGAGCGCCCTCTCTATCCTGAGAGCAAATCAATAGCACTAATGGACATAAGCAGCCTCATCAATAACATTAGAAAGAAAAAAGTTATTGCTCTGACACCATAACACACATAAGCAGCAAACTACACCTTAAAAAACGAGAGAGAGATATTATCAGTGAGTTCTGGGGAGCTCCATCTGTCAGTTCTAGGGCCTCTTGTGTGCAAACAACCATCTCAACATCATTTCTCCACCTGTGCCAACGAAAGCTGCTCTGAACCACATACTGACAGCAAGACCTGTTTGTGAGCTTCTGAAGGTTCAAAGGTCCTGCAAGGACACATGCAGGTGTAGTTCTGCATCAGTCGCTGGCCCTCCGACTACAAACACGAGAAAATCCCGTTCGTTCTCTCATCATCTCGACACTAGATGCAACGTTACATTCAGATCAATGTCCATCCACGAAATAATCAGCTAATTCATGCCTGAATCACACTCACTGAACAAACTCCAGCACGACGGGCAATCCGGAGACAGAAGAAAGTAGAAAGAAACTGAGGCGCGTTCGGGCAAATGTGATATTAACAACATGTTATCTGCTTTCAGAAATCAAGAACGATCTGCCCAAACATCACAGAGAGGTGGACTGAAGTTATCTGTGGCACATCCTCTGTTTATACCGCCATGAACACACGCCTCACGAGCGCATACAGAAATAAAGATCATGACAAAAGCACATCAGATATCTTACCTTCAAACCCGAAGATTACGAAGAATCCCGGGATGAGGATCGAGTGTATCCAAAAGCAGCTCATTTCGTCTGGTTCCGATGAACGCAGCTCTTCCCGTCCCCGTGCGTGTGTGTGTGTTTGTGTGTGTATATATATGTGTGTGTTCTGCTCGGTTCGGTTCGGTAATGACAGCAGCAGCTCGCGCTTGTGTTCGGATGCGGATGCTGCAGAGCTCCTCTGATGTTTCTCCGGTGCTTTGCTGCCATCTAACGAAAACGCGAATGAAACTCATTAATGATGAAAGACACGTACAGGTCTGCTGTCCTCTTTCATTCTCACGAACACATCTCTCTCACGATCCACTATTATATGCTACCCAGTCTGTTAAAACATTGAAGGGAAACTGCATTCTTAAAGCTAGAAGAACAGCGTGTATGCGTGAGGCTGCTTTTATCTAAAAGAGTAGCAGTATATTAACACCTTATTTGGAATGGCTCGCTTCAACATTAATAATTAACAAATACTGTAGAATAATATAAGAGACATTATATTCCAAAAGCACAGGGATGGAGCGATGTTTTTTTTATTGCCATAGCTAAATCCACTATACTCGATGATGAGTTTGTCAAGGCAATAACATTAAAGCGTGAAGCTGAGTGAAAGTGCACACAATGTTATGTCAAGCTTCACATTGAAATACCGCACTGCATTTGAATAAATTCGTACTTGTCAAGAGTAGCTAACATATGACTGAGACTTTATCATCCATTAAACGGTATTTGTCGTTTTAACATTGCTTATGAAGATAAAATGTTGCGCGGTGGCCCATGCGCCTCTTTACGTTTGTTTACGTTTATAGTTCAGCGTTGGCGTTTCTGTCCGGACTCCGGAGCTTCAGATTCGATTCTTGCTTCGATTCGTGTTTTAACCGATCGGCTTGCAGTCGATGAGGAGTTGAAAATGACACTTTCTGCTTCCTGTAGTGACGTTTGCGCAAAATTCGCGTACTTTGTTGCAGAAGTGGATTAGAGGTAATCTTTCTCAGATAAACAGACCTTTATGTTTTACATGTAGCAACCAGAATTACTGTTTAATCGATACGTTTATGTGCTGCTTACAGTGCTCCATTTAAATAACATTAAAGTTGGGTCCATATTTTACTCATTTATATTTTTGATTAACATGACACAATATTAAGATTACATAAAATAAATTTTTGTATTATAAAATCACAGATTATCGAGTTGTAATGGATCTGAAGAGCTACATTCCAAATGAAGCACCCTACACTATGCGCACTATGTAGGCTACTTATGCACTATGTACTCAACTGTGTAGTGTATGAATTATATAAAATTATTTTATCATTCCTCATCCCCCTTTTTTTAAGCATCCAACATTGCACACTTTAGGTGCATTCCAAATTGTATACTTATGCAGTATTTGGTGACATTTTGTAGTATAAATAGTGCAATCGGGCCATCGCTAGGAATTCTGGGCCATGTGCAATACATTTTCTATGGGCCCACTCAAAAGCATGTTTAGTGTGGTATGAGTTGTGATCGTAAAATGTAAAATAACGAACATTAAGGTCATTTGGCCTTCAGATGAAAAATAAATAAAATAATAATTTCCTCATTCTTATGTTGTTCCAAATTACTTTCTTATGTTGAACACAAAAGTGGATTTTGTATAATGTTACCGTTTTGGTTGTACTTTATTTCTACTGTATGTTCCACAAGAGAAAGAAAATCATAAAGAAATTCAGGTTTAGAATGATAAGATGTTGAGTAAATTATGACAGTTTTAATTTTTGAGTGAATCTCCCTTTAAGAACTGTATTATTTGTAAATAAGAAGCACCTAATTTCTATAAGACACTTATTGGCCTATTTATCTTTATTCAGGCCCTTATTGAATTAACATTTTACTTAAATTAAAAGTCATTAGACATCTACAAAGAAAGAAGTATCCAGAGTTTAACTAACTAGTATTTTAAGATGGTGGTCACAAGAAGTAAAATCATGGTCTTCATTGCCATGGCTATATAGATTTTAAAATAAACAAGTTATAATTAACTATAACATTTGTGAAAAAAAAAAAAAATAAATTAAATAAATAAATAAATAAAAAGAATAAAATACAAATCAGCTTCTATGAAATTGAAACAGCATATTCCCCAATATGTAAAAACAGTAACATTTATAATACATTTCTGTCATCACAGGCTATTTGTACAATGACTGTACTTTCGAATTTAAAATAAACATTTGCATCGGACTGCAAAAGTAGTACAATCAAATGTTAGGTGTGCGTCGTCCGTGGCACACGAGATACGGTGGTGATGATGCACAGTGCCCTCCAGCAATATTGGCACCCTTGGTAAATCTGAGCAAAGGTGGCTGTGAAAATAAATCTGCATTGTTTATCCTTTTGATCTTT
>JAUMHE010000019.1:2282226-2310396 GCA_032359235.1 Enteromius mattozi
CTAGATTTAGTACTGTCACATGGAATTGATGTTAATGGTGTTGAAATTCTGCAGCAAAGCGATGATATCTCAGATAAATGGTTCTGTTCTGTTTATTCTGGGGGATTATCGCTGATTTCCCTGCTCTCATCTATGCTAGGGTGCATGGATGCACAGGGAGTTCTTGCCCAGAACAGAACTATACCGCCGATTCTAACTATATGCTAAGTGTCAGTCATCTTTGATGATAGTGGTCCTGACAGAAATGTAAGCTAAACATAATTAATACTTTTATTCAGCAAGGATGTGTTAAATTAATGTAAAGTGATCAAAGTAAAGACTTATATTGTTGGAAAGGATTTGTGTATTTGAATATTTAAAATAAATGCTGTTCTTTTTAACCTTTTAGTCAAAGAATTTTGTAAAAAAAAATGTTGCCGGTTCAAAAAAAGTATTAACCAGCACAACTGTTTCCAACATTGATAATAAATAAGCATAATAGAATGATTTTGCTATTTTGTACACTATTTTGTATATTTGTATATTATTCTTTTTATTATTTGTGTCTTGTCACTGTCATTCTGTTGCACTGTAGAGCTCTGTCACTAAAACAGATTCCTCGTATGTGTAAACATACCTGGCAATAAAGCTCATTCTGATTCTGATGATTTCTGAAGGACCACTGAAGACTGGAGTAATAGATGATGAAAATCCACAGAAATAAATAGAAAAACATTATTTTAAATAGCAATAATATTTCACAATATTTTTTTCTGTATTTTTGATCAAATAAATGCAGCCTTGATGAGCAGAAGAGACTTGACATTTGACTTTTAAAAAACATAAAAAATCTTATGAACTTTGAACAGCAGTGTACATAAACAAAAACCTTGTTCGTTTCATGTCTACAGAATGTAAAAACAGAATGATAGCCTACTAACAGTTTGTTTTGAATGAATCTTAAATTGTACTCAAATCATTTTAAATGCTACTCAAGCTTGGTTTTGAAAAGTGAAGCTGCACAACCAGTTTAACTGGCTCAACATCCCTCTCCAAACATGTCCATGTTTACCAATTTTAAACAGATCTCAGATCAGAAATAATACGAAGAGATAAATCTGCAAACCAAAATGTGAAGTTTATCCACCACCAAAAGAGGTAAACAGGAAAAATGAAATTATATTCCAAGCTCATATTGTTTTCTTTTGTTTCATAAGAGCAACATTTACTAAGCCAAGATGACATGATTATGGACAATGCAGCTTTTTACTAGTGTGCAAAAAATATGTTGGCTATTGGTAATTGTAATCAAATGAAATAACTTTGGGCCAGTTAGTTAGACATAGATACTATATTAAGTATATTATGTCTAAAGCAGTCAAATAGACCAATCTGCCTTGTTATGTAACTGAATTAACAAATTTATGAAAACTTGAGCTTTGTAAAAATTGACTCATTTCAAGGCAGGGCTCAGAGGACCAATAATAATGTACAGTATGTGGAAAATAATGTACAGTATGTGAAAAAATAATGCAACCAATCAACCAAAGATTTCTTAATGGCCTTTCAGAGATTTGCTGCAATTAAAGTTCAGCAAAGTTATCAGTGTCAATCCAGACAGTTAGAGATAGATATACAGACATTCCCAAGTTACCCTGAGTTACCAGGGCCATAGTTCACTGACATCACGTTAATCGCATGCAATCCATCTTTACTTACAGGATGCGCATGACTATCACATGAAACTGATGTTTCATTTACCTGGTTAATAATGACCATAATCTTGCTGACAGTATGATGCTGCTCAAAATAAGCACTATTCCAAAAGTTAAAAGCCACAGTCAGATTGTGTGGGTCATTTATAATTTTATTGTCGTTTTAATGCAAGTACAACAAGCCAGATCAGTTCACAGGTTGCTTGCTCTTACAATACATGTCAATTAAAAATATAACACATTAGTTGGCCTTCCAATCATATCCAGAACATTTCTTTGGCGAAATTCAGAATGAATCAAGAACAGCTTATTTCAATGCATTGACTTCAGTAGCTTAATGACAAGTTCCTTAAAGTACCAGTTCAAGCTTTCAAAGTTCATCAAACTTTTTTTTTTACTTTTAACTAATTATTTTATATTATCAAGCTGTATCTTCAATACATGCTAGTAATTTGAAAGATAAAATTGGGGTGTGTGGGATGTTCAACACATTATGTAGGCTAAAAAGGTTTCCATCTTAACCTCCACTTTATTGATTCTTCAGCAAGACGAAGAAATACTTTAAAAGTACTGATGAATGGACACAAATGAATCAATCTGGATACAGTTGTGCTCTCTGTTATTTAGTTTCGTTTTCAAGCATGAGACCCGTTCAGTGTTTACAGTCCAAATCTATATAGCAAATGACCCAAACTCCAATTAATATTGACTTAAATAAAAAATACACATAATTACATCCAAAACACAGCATTGAAAAAGGCAATAATGCAGCAGTTAAAACATCTGTAACTTTGTTTACATTTCTATTGGTTCAGGATAAGAGAGGGAAAGGTCATCTCAACCAAGAGAAGACACGTACAAACTTAAATTCAATCCCAATTGAATACACTGTCCTAAATCTACCCGATGCTGGTACGAAATCTATATAAGAGTCCTAAATTAGGGCATCAAACCACAATGTTAACTCATTACAATTCATAAATACACATCAGAGTGATCAAATCAACAGTAGGCCGTCCATATTTTGCTTTAAGTGCCATGAGCTCTGGTGCAATGTGTTGAATTAGGCTGTGTTAGAATGTGTTAAGAATTTAGGAATCTAACAATGCCTCGAGAAGCTTTCATCCAATGTGTGGTTAAACAAGCTTTTTCTGTGGTTTGGTTTCAGTTCATGTATGTTCAAAATGTTGCAGAACAAAGGAAGACAAAAAAAGGCAATCAAATACAAACAATCATGTCATACGGTTTGGTGTTTCTTTACTCAGAAAAAAATCGGTATATATATTTTTTTCCCAAAATAAATAGGTTTCACAGGACAGAGTTTGGTTTGGTATAAAAGTGTAGATTTGGACTGAAGTAAAGATAAACACAAACATACTGGGCCCACATTTTGGTTTCACTTCTGCTGATATGTCACTTCATATTTAAACACAGGATGATGCTGTATTCTTCTCAAAAACCTGTTTGTTCTACTAATAAAAAGATTTAGAGCAAGACTTGTCCTTTCTACGACAGGCTAACAGTAATTGTTGCGTTTATGTTATTTGTGTCACAGTGACAGACACCCAAAAAATTGATTGAAAATCATGTACTAGAACAGAAATGCATTAGACAGACAACTCTAGAACCCTCTAATATTAAAAAACAAACAAACTTGATTTTCAAGACTTAGTGACACGAGTACAGAAACGTAAACCAGTTCTGGAATCACATCTTGTCAGTCAAAGCTGTTTACCACATCTCAGAGGTGACACTAGTTTCAGTTACGCAACACAAACCCTCGACAGTTAAATCAACTACTGTATGAAAACGGAGCGATTAGCTAAGCTACCTAACCTACGCTCTAACCGCCGCGGTGTGTTAGGAGGAACGTGAATGGAGCCTATGTCTACCGAAGATACATTCAGTCAGGAGTTACTGTGTCATTTTCTTGTGCTGGTTTATACAACAGTCCGTTTTCATTCAGCCATGTTAGGAAATGTTTCGTTCTCTGTGTGAGCAGCACAAGGTCATCTTTACGTCCACACGTTGCGTCGATACAAATTAATGACAGAAACGTCTATTCGAGTTACGTCTTTAGTTATGTACACGTCATTGTTGCACTGTGATATTTTCATTTTTATCAAAAAGCAAGAAACAGGACCAACACAAGTACGTTATAGCATCATACACCAAATTTCGCATGCTTTTCTTTACGCGTATGGACTTCAGATTACTTAGAATTGACTTTTAAAGAAGCAATACCAGAAAAATATTCTAAGCTTTTGGGTAGTATTGTTTGATGAACGTTCGTGGTACATTTAAAACACTGATTCAGTTTCTTACGGTGTGATTTGCGACTAACAATCTACCAGAATGTCCGACGGGTGAGTTATACGTGAATACAAACCTCGTTCGTTTTATGTCTGAAGTCAAACAGAATGAAACTAGCAGTCTAAAATGACTCGAATCTATAACTAAGTCGTCTTAGAGGGTCAAAACATCTTCCGGTGAACTCAAAAATATATCATTCGTATCACAGTCTCACCATGAAATAAACTCTGCTTTGAAAATAGAAACGACAAAACAAACCACTCAGCTTCTTTGAAACACGTAATTCATTCGTAAAAGAAAGTGTGACGCTGTTCCAAGATTTTAAAATGGCCGAACATGCTCGGCGCGGCCACACCCTCATGAACGAAAGCAAAAACCGGGGGATAAAGGAGCTTTCGGTGCTCTGCGGATTCTCTTATTAGTGTCTCTCCCTGATGAGAGAGTAGTATGCAAACGTTTTACTACAAACTCCCTATTTGCGTGCCGGGTTTGTTGTACATTTTGAACATCGGTCATATAGACATACATACAGTACGAGGGAGAGGGGGTTGCAGTGGGAACCCCAATCGAAAAACGGGAGGCGAGAGAGGAGGGCATGGCCTTGAGACTGCAGCGCCCTCCTCAGTTCATTTGCTCGAAGAATTTGTAAGTGGGGTTTTCGTAGCCGTGATTCTGCATCTTATTCAGCTGTCTCTCCTCGGGGGTCAGCATGGGGTCGACCTGCTGGGAAAGAGACGGGGAGATGGGGAAAGAATCACTTAGAATGGAGCATAAGTGAAATTAAATGGGAAGAATTAATGAACGGAAATATTGTAATACGCTGGCCGTGAGCAAATCTCAAATCATTAAGGCAGGCTTCCCATATGGAAAAACTTACATGTAACAAGATTAGAGACTTGTGCTATCATGTGTGGCCAACCAGTATACAAATGCAGGAAATGTAATGAAAAAAAGAAGAAAGAAATGAAATTCGAAAGATACTGTACTTATGTTAGCAAATAAAATTCTCTATTTTCTTTTTTAAAAATAAAATGATAGGATACCTTGTGTAATGAATATACGGGCACATCTTTAATAAATATATGATAAATCTATGTGTTTATTATATATTTTTTTAGTAATAGAAAGCACCCTGGAAATGCTTAAAATAAATTGTAGTAGTCATATTTAATTTGTAGCTAGTATTATAATTTAGGTCAAAATGTGAGGAGATCTTTGTTGACCCTGGAACAACATTGTGCTTAGCCAATCAGATTTGAAGAACCAGTTTATACTTTTTTAAAGTTTAGGCTTACAATCAGTGTTTGGTACTTGTACATCAGTGTCAGTCATCTATCATTAAATATGATTTTGGGCATTACTCATGGGTAAGGTAAGGTTTAGGTGTAGAGATATGGTCAAAACTAAAATTTTGGATTCAAATGTTCCAGGGTCAACAAAATATGTTAATCCAGGAACACGTCGAACTCAGCAAAATCAGGACTCAAGACGTGCGTTTTGGTTTCATACATGCTTAATTTTGTCAAATATTTGTGCATTATGATGATCTACCATTATTGTAATATCATATAACATGAATTCATACAGTGATCTACTATTTACATATAATGAACATGATTCATTGGGCCTGTATTTATCTTTTACAAGTTTTGCACATAAAAAGAAGTATGAAATACTGAATGTACAACATGTATATGTATGTATAACTTTTTAGTCAAATATAAATTCTGCTTCATGACTTGCCTTTTCCTGTTATGTTTTTTTCCCCTATCAAATCAAAGTGTCAGATGCAAAATGACTAGATATCAAAGCAGATAGCAGGGGTTGGTTGTTACTTCCTCTTACTAAATATAATACTTTGTTTATGGTGTTTTAACTAGGCTATCACATTGTAAAAACCAGAAACATTAAGCAGAATCTATTTTGAATCTTGGTTTGACCCAGTTTCTTGGACTTGCTGCTTCAAACACAAACACACAGATGTCAGCAGTGATCCTCGAAGAACCCTCACCTCCACTATGCCATGACTGATGGTTCCATATGGCTTACGGCGGACTAGCAACAAGCTGATGACCATCACCATAGCAATGGCCACGGCAACCACCAGCAGCCCCACCATTGCCCCACGGTTAAACGTCTCCAAAACGTCCGGCTGCTATGATAGAATACAACAAGGCACACATTCAGCACAATACAACAACCAAATCAGCACCTGAGGGCCCCTAACTCTATGTGCTTAGGACGGAAATGATCCAAATGCATCTTATTCTATCCATGTTCATTTGTATCTGTCAGAGCTCAACAAGCCTATAGTAACTTTTAGTTAAGTGTCTAAATAACGGCTTCGCATCTATGCTTATGCTGAGCTGAACTTAAAAGTACAATGAGAAATATTTGGCACTGTAAAGAGCTAAATTAAAAAAAGAAGGATTGATAAATGAAGGGCTTTAGATGCTCACCAGCTCATCTCTCTGGATTCCTGGAGACTGGTAGACCACCTGCTTCAGCTCTACAGATGTGTTGATCTGAGGAACAAACAAACATGTAATCAGGCTTGCTAGCATTAAATAATAATAAACAAATATTCAAGACTGAATTCTGAAATTATTATTCTTATTATTATTTAACTTGGGGAAATATCATCTCAACTCATTCCACTTCATACAGTGCCACCCAGTGGCCAAACTGTTCTTCTTATTATTATTAGTGGTAGTAGTAATACTAACTATTATTATTTATTATCATTACAATTGTAATATATACAACTGTTTTCATTTTTTTATAATTTTAAAAGTTGTAAAGAATTCCTTGTTTTTACTGTTGTGATTATTATTTTATGATTCATTTAATTCCTTGTATGTAAAGCACTTTGAATTACCAATT
The DNA here is from genome assembly GCA_032359235.1 of Enteromius mattozi. NCBI lineage: Eukaryota > Metazoa > Chordata > Actinopteri > Cypriniformes > Cyprinidae > Enteromius > Enteromius mattozi. The sequence goes on from JAUMHE010000019.1 coordinate 2,289,117, forward strand.
TGTATGAAATGTGCCTAATATTTGTATTTATCTTTAATAATAATAATAATAATAATAATTTTCCTATTATATATAACCATGCAGCCCTATCTGACATGCATCTTAATAATGTCATGTGACAACAATGCAGCATAACTACAGTTTTAGATGTGGACTAATTAGGTAGTAGGTAGTAAATAGTGTATACTACGCAGTATTCAGGAAGGACTAAACATGCTATTTTGTGTCAGAATTTGTCCTAACCTTCTCCTCATATTCATAAGTTGGTCCTCTCTCAGATGTGGTGTAGTCATACTCATCCACTGATGAAACTGTGGATAGACAGAAATATAAATATATAAACACACACACACTCACACACATACAGTATGTATATTTAATTATACAATATATAAATCAAACTATACACTATAAACTATAACATGAAATGATACTGCAGGAAGTGTGTGAACACAGCTTTAGGATTTACCTTTCTTTTCGTTAGGCTGGGGGTCTACAGTATGAAAAATTAAAGAGATAAAAGGAATAGGATAAAGGAAGGTTAGTTTTTTTCTTTGTTAACATGCTCAAGAATTTTTTGTGTTAAGCATTTCCTTCCTCATATTGTTTTGTACAGATGTGGTTATTGTACCGATGCGTGGTGGGTAGGGGCGATTCTGAAAAGCTCTGTCTTCTTCCTCCTCGTCATCTCGCTCTTCTTCGCTCTCGGCAGGAAGCAGCTCTTCAGTGGTGCGTGTCTCAGAGAAGGAAGTGGTCATGAGCTCGCTGATGTCCCCCCTCTCTGTTCTCACCAACTCCTCTGCAGAGACACAGTTTCAGTGGATGATTTTGAGAGCGTGTTGACTTTAAGGCAACAAAGGCTTCACAAAAACACATCTTACGGATCTCATCGTGAAGTTTCTCAGCCAGGCCGGGGACCTTGTAGAGCAGAGCCAGGCTCTGGTTCATTCTCTCTTCGATCACATGGAGGTGTGTGTACACCTTCAAACACAGATATCAAATTCATTTTCATTCATTTTTCCAATACTTGACATGACCAAGCATATCTTTTTCATATCTGCATTAAACAGACAGACATGAGCAGTAAGACATTTTGGTTTCTATTCCTGTCATCCTGTGCTAGGTAGCTCTGCAGAGAAGGAAATCTTACTGGTCCAAAATTTTTCTTCACACAACAATATATTACAAATCTATGGAAGCCCATTTCTGCCACGGAGTAAAAATAAAAAAATGTTATTGGAACTTTTATCTCACAATTCTGACTTTTTTCTCTCAGAATTGCATAACACAAACTCACAATTCCGAGTTATAAAGTCACAATTGCGAGATATGAAGTCGCAATTACGTGAAAAAAGTCAGAATTGCGTGATATAAACTCGCAATTGCAAGTTTTACTTTATATCTCAGAATATAAAGTGATATAAAGTCACAATTCTGACTTTATAACTTGCAATTAAGAGATTATATCATGCAATTCTGACTTTTTTTCATGTAGTTGTGACTTGATATCTCGCAATTGTGACTTTATAACTCATAATCATGAGTTTGTATTAGAATTGTGACTTCATATATTAGAATTCTGACTTTAGAACTCTCAATTGTGGGATACAAAGTAACATTTCTGACTTTTTCCTCACAATTCTGAGAAAAAAGTCTACAATTGCAAATTTGTATCATGCAACACTGAGAAAAAAAAAGCCAGAATTGTAAAATAAAAAGTTGCAATAATAATAATTATTCAGTGGTGGAAACGGGCTTCCATACAAATCAGATATTTTTTGATAGGCTTTTATTATTTAATAACACTTATAACTTAACTTATAAATATTTAATTATCATAATAATTTAGCATAATTTATCAGTATGCTTATTTCAACATTTTTAAAGTTCAAGGTTATATCTGTTAATATTATTAGATCTTATTGTAGTGTTAAATATAAGCGTTAAAGCTGTAGACATGAATGGAAGAGCATATTTTGGTGCGTATCAAACCTGGAATTTCATCTGCTCAGCTTTCTGAGGGTCAGCAGATTCAATGTGTTGATAATGACGTAAAGTGTGTCTTCTGTCCTTCTGCTCTGCGGCCATATAACGCTTCAGAGCCTGAAGAACACGGTCCGGCTGTGAGGCAGAAGGAGGAAGATAAATCATGTCAAAAACACAATATTTACTACAGTGATGAACAATCAGCTTTGAAAAGATAAAAAATGTTTTTGCTGTAGCTCAGACAATAGAGCTTGGCACTAGCAACAGCAAGGTCACAGGTTCAATTCCCACAGAAAGCAAGAACTGACAAAATGGTACCTTGAATGCAATTTAAGACACTTTTGATAAATGTTGATACAAATAAATAAGAAAATATACTGTTCACAAACTGCAAATATTGTTTTGTGCTTATACTCTCGTAGCAGTTCTCAGTAGGAGGGACAGACCTGTGGAGGGTCGCTTTGTACAGCGCTCAGGTAGCTCTCCAGAGCCAGTCTACGGTTGTTATTTAGGGTGGCAACAACACGGGCCAGGTGCGTCTCCACCAGCCTCTGCCTCTCACCCGCTACCTGCTCCTCAAGAGTCTGTAAAACAGACTGGAAGTGCTGGGAAAGAGAGAGAATAGGAGAGAAATTTGTAAGAATGGTCACAGTAATGACTAAACACATGAAGTAGCATTCACTGTAACACTTTAGTATAGGGACTAATTCTCACTATTAATTATTTGCTTATTAGCATGCCTACTATTAAAATATTGGCTGTTTATTAGAATTATAAAGCACGTATTCTGCATTACCATGTTCTAAAGCCCTAATCCTACCCAATAAACTAAACTTAACTAACTATTAATAAGCACAAAGGCTTGTTAATGTTGAGAATTGGACCTTAAATTAAAGTTTTTACTTTTGAATTGTCACATACTTTATATCGAAGTAGGATACTTAAAAAATTGTAAGGCAGAATGGGATTTTTATTTAATAGGAATTTGCTGGAGTGATAAAAGTGGCCATTTCGGTAACAAAATGTTGCAAGTTTTTCCACTTTTGAAGACGATTTCTTAACCAGGATGTTAAAGATAAAGATCAAGTTTATCCTCAAGAAAATGATTAATAGTTACTATTGTTGCTATAACCTTTATTTATTTTATGTTGATCCCATTTTACATCAGAATTATAAGATCATAAGAAACATATGAAGATCATATGAAGTTATAAGAAATTAAATGTCAACTTTTTTTGATTCAAGAAGAACAAAAAATGTCACAAGTGTAGAATTTAATCCCTTTAGCAGATTTCCTTACGTTTTTGAGGTGTTACAAGTTTGGGGGAGGATTTTATTTTTTTAATTTAAATAAATATTTAGTTCACCTAGTCTACATTAATTTGATAAAATACACATATTGTTTACAATTTAAAATATTTAAATGTATTATATTTTAAAAACAAATTTATTTCTGTGATGAAAAGCTGAATTTTCAGCAAAAATGATTCACAAAACATTTACCATACCATTTTCAGTGCTTATACATTTGTGCTGCTTCATATTTTTGTGGAAACTGTGATGCATTTTTCAGAGGTTTTGTAACATTGCACGTTAAATCATGTTAAATCAATTTAATGCATTCTTACTTAATAAAATTATTCAAAAACACAATGAATTCATTTATTTGTGTACCTCGTTCAGTGCCTGGCGGTCTGACCTAGGCAGGTTCTTTGACTGGTTGTCCGCCTCTGCCCACTCCTTCATGATCTGCATGCACAAATAAATCCCTCTTAAACACTCTAAGGTCGCATAAGATATTAAATGCACAAATAAAAAGCCCCGCCTCCCTCACCTCATTGATGCGTTTCATTCGTCGTTCCTCCAGGTCCAACTTAGCACGTAGGAAGTTGGCATGTTCACTATCGTCACCCGGCATCTCGAAGTAAACATCCACGCCATCTGTAGGACGAGGAGTGGGCACTACTGACAGGAGAGAAAGAGAGTTAATTAAGCAGCAATCAGTGATTATTCAATCAATTAATCTATCAAGAGGGAAGGAAGGATCACTACAGCTCAGGGAGACTGAGGTAGCATCAATCCCAGCAGTGTGTTAACTTAAATCTATATGAGAGGGTGTAGGAAGCATTAAAAATGCAATGTCGTTTAACCTCACGCATCCTGTTTAACCTCTTCTGAGTGCCTGTGAGTGTGAGGGAGACAATTTATGACACATGAAACATCAGTAAGACTCACGGTTGTCCATCCGTGTTTGAGGTTGGGTGGAGGCTTTGGCAGTCTGGAGGTTCTTGTCGTAGTAGAAGTTGTCCATGTAGTCTTGTCCTTGGAAATGAGAGTCGATGGGATACTCGTACTCCTCCTGGTCTTTTACCGTTGTTGCGGCTTCTTCCTCCTCGGCTTCTTCTACCTCAGCTACCTCTTCGTCATTTCCTACTTCCTCCTCCTCCTCTTCCTCCTCTGCTTCTTCCTCTACTACTTCTTCCTCTTCCTCCTCCATGTCGTCTTCCTCGATGTCCATCTCGGGAGAGGGACTGGGAGTGGGTGGTGTCGTTTTCACACTGATTGAGTGGGAGGGATGTTTAGAGTTAATTGTGTAGTCTTTTCTGTGCATATAGTCTGTACAGAAACAAAATCTAGTGAGATTATTCTACTTAGTGAATTACATATGCAACACAATTAGTGTAGCCTGATTTCTGTACAAATGGGAATTCGCAAGTTTATTTTTCATAATTCAAAATATAAAGGTAACAAAAATATACAAACCACCAATGTAGTCTGATTCTACTTTTATGAGGTGATTCTTTTTAGTGAATCGAACACATACCAGTTTAGTCTGATTCACGTACAAATTAGTTTTATGAGGTGATTCCTTTTAGTGAATCAGACACATAAAGTCCAACCATTGTAGTCAGATTCACAAACGAATGACTCTTATGAAGTGGTTCTTTTTAGTGAATCAAACATTCAGCACAGCCAGTGTAGTTCAGGCTTATTCGTTTTAGTGAATCACATAGAGTGCAAACAGTACAATCTGATTCTTTAACTTATGAGCCAGTTTACTCAGCTAAAAAAAAACATACATTATAATCAGTGTAATCCATTTCTTGAATAAATGAGTTTTTTAACGAATCAAACACATGCAGTGTAACCACTGTAGTCTGATTCCCAAACAATTATGAGATTTTTTAGTGAATCAGTTTACTAAAAAATTAGTTTTGCAAGAATTATTTTAGATGTATTACTGAAATCATGTCATTTGGTTCAAAATGCTAATAAAATTAATAATGAAACCAGATATTTTGTACCTTTATTTTTAGAGTGAAACAGACTACAGAAGTTATTTACCTGGTGATCACTTTTTCTCCAGCCATGGACACGAAGGGTGTTGTTTCTCCTTGTACAGCGTCTGTAGTCTCCGTCTCTCCTCGTCCACTTGTCCCAGCCCTGCCGGGGCAACAGACGTACTCCACCCCACGGAAACGGTCACCACACGGCAACAACATCCCATAACTATGCAGCTCCAGACTGTCAGCTGAGCAGGCCTAACGAGCAGAGCAAAAGATGAATGACTGCGGCAGCGCTTTAAAAAAACGTTGAAGTGCATTATTTCTTTTTTTTATCTTTTTGTAATTGCGTGTACGTGTCAGGGTGAAATGACCTACAAAACTCAAATGGGAAAACCTTAAGTACCAGGAGATACTGGTGATAGTGCATAGAGGAAATGAGAAGAGATCATAGATCACAGCAGGGACTGCAATTTCACAGGCATCCGACTAACCATTAAAGATGCGAAGCTATTAAAGTTGAATTCCAGTTCTAATACTTTTCCAGGTTGTAATTTTGTGAGCTTTTATTATTTACCTCTTTGGCGATGTTGTGCCAGTACACGTAGCTCTCACAAGAATCCATCTGCTCCTGGTGTAAGAAACGGCAACGATCCGGAACCAAGAGTGCTTCGCTGACATACTCACCCACTGACAGACAGAGACGATGGGTCATTTAAAAAACCCAACAAACAACAAAACATTATTAATAAAGGATGCACTGTATATTACTCTTCACAAGTTTTAGGCTAGTAATAAAAATTAAGAAAATTAATACTTTTTTTTCATTAAATTAAACTAAACTGACAGTAAAGAATATTTATAAAGTATAAGCATGTTACAAATTATATTTAAAATAATTAGATTTAAATTAAATTATGTTTAACTTTCTTTTTCAAAGTATCTTGCATCGTGTAGAATCATGGATTAATTAAAAGAATTAATTGTGACTTTTTATCTCACAATTTGGACCATGTTTCTGGGAATTATGATTTGAATTGCAAGATATAAACTCTTGCTAAAGAGTTACATCTCACAATCCTTTTTTTTTAAACATAATAATAATATTAATAATAATAAAGACTTAAGAAAGATTTATTAGAAATTATTAGAAAAATGTCAAACTGTGAGATTTAAATACTGAATTGTGAGAAAAAGAGTCATAATTATTTGATAAATTACCTTAATAGCAATTAACCTTTACATTTTCTTATTCTGTGTCAGAAATGGGCTTCCATAGTTTCAACTTTGATAATAATAATAAATAATCCTGAATGATTTCCGAAGGATCATGTGACACTAAATACTTAAGTAGCAGCTGCTAAAAATCCATATTTTAACCTCATTAAAACGCAAAGGCTCATTTTAAATTGTAATAATATTCCACACGATGTCTCTTTTTACTGTATTTTTGATCAAATAAAACACAACATGGTCAGCACATTAATAAATTCTACAAACGCCATACTTTTGAACAATAATGTATTTATGATAACGACCGGAATATATAAAACATTTTTTTTTTTAAATATAACGAGAAATGAGAAAGACAATACTGGCAATAAAAAAGCGGCGTTAGCATTTCTGAAAATGCCCATGCGAGCTGATGTAGCAAATAAAAGAATATAAGATGTGGAGACTTAAAATATGTACAGTATGTGAGCAAAAACCAAGGACAAAAGCCCCTCAGAGCCAAACAGCTGCACAAGCATTACATATTCATCAACATTAGCACTGAGCCAACGCATTTATGATTTATTTATATAATTTTGCTTGTGATATAAGATGCTTGTGAGGCACTGCAGGGTACAGTGTACTACAAAATGATGATTAGAAATTTCAGAAACTAAATATACATTCACAAATCATTCTTAAAATAATAGTTATATGTAAGGTTAATTGAACTACATGTGGTATTGCAGTTTAAATCTGTATTTGTAAAGGGATATCTGTATTATAAAGTGTTCAGGGTGTATTTTTGACTCACTCAGACAACGGTAGGGCACGACGATGAAAGTGCGGGTCTGACAGTGACCCCAGCCCTTCTTACACCAGCCCGGGATAGTCGCTGGAGATGAGGCCTCTTCCACATGGGATATCTGCAGTCCTGGATACATCTGACATACGGAGAGAGCCACAGACACAAACACACGTGAGGAAAGAGCAGGGATAGGAGTCAGGGTCACGACAGTTGGAAAAAGGACAGGGAAATCATCAGTTTATCATGCAGAGAACATAAAAAAAAAATACACACACAAAGGGGATGAGAAGGAAAGGGACAAAAAGAAATAAATGGCACTCCACTATATTGAACAGTGAACTATTCTTGTTTCTGAAATGGGAGTCTTTTAATATGACCATATAGCTAAACCACACATGCAATTAATAACAAGCCAGATAAATACATAATGGATGCTTTTTTTAGCTGATGATTACTTTTTAATGGGACACCTCTCATTTGACCACAAGAGGGAGTCGTTGAGTCAATCTTGCCCAGCTGAGACTGCAGCACTTTAGAGTTATTAAAGGAATATGAAATTCATTTCTGTATTTGGCACCAGGGGGCGTCAGAAAACTCATTTCATATTATTCCCGAATTTTCAAAGAAATTACACCTCACCTTCAAAACATTTTGCAGGGGCACTGAGTCGTACTGAGTCATCTGTACATTATTAGGATTTATTTATGATTCAAAACATAATCATAAATAAACTGAATGTAATAAATCACAGATGGGAGGGAAATAGGGAAAATGTGTTGTATATTCAGGAATATACATGAGTGTACTGTCACATTAGGTTTGTTGTTTCACTATATATTTTAATATATAGAGATTGGACAAGACAAGGTCAGTCACACAGATATAAAAATTAGCAACCTGTAATTAATAACACATATTGATAAACATCATAACAATTAATATTTAAGACTATTGTTTATTGGGCTTTCAATATTCTGTATTTCAACATTTATATTCTAAAATATATGGTATATACACAATACATTAAATTAGATACGCAATACGTATTCAATATTTAATATTTATTGTATATGTTTGTTTATCAGGGACAATATCTTAAGGATGAATCTGATACATCTGATAACAACCTTTTATTTAATTTTTAACTTTTTATTTGACATTTTATTTTATCATCAGGGACTAAAGTGAAAGGAAAGACAGATTTATTATTAAAATTAATAAAAACTTTTTTTTACTTTTTCATATTTAGGATAACGCTGAAAATTGCGAATATAGTCATGGCTAAAGGAGCTGCACATACACTGCTGCATTTCAACAGCTTTTATAACACAGGATAACCTTGAGTCCATTTTGACATAATTATGACGTATTGTTTAAATTAACATCATGAAGAGTATACAAAAATAATTTGAAAAAAAAAAAAAAAAAGAGTATTGTTCTGGGCACATGCATGCATCAAATCAATTTGCACTGGGCTGAAGCGAGTGAGAGTGTAATCTTACAGACATATGGGAAGGGATTATTATGTTCTAAACAAGCTCTGGCGATGAGGCCTCAGTCCACTGGCAGACCGCCTGCGAGTCTAAACCTCATCCAGCCAGGAGAATGACATATTCTTTGGCCTCTTCATTCAATTTTGATGTCACTCGTGCCAGCTAGCTTATGTATATGCCACTTCGTGCCAGGCTAGAATGCAAGCACAATAATGCTTTTAAAAGCCATTAGGCAGAATGACTGGTTGAGCCCAGATTAGCACACAACGAGGTGATTTTATACTGCGTTGGTACGGACAGTGTGTTGATTCAGACAAGGTTGAAGAGACATTGCTGGCACTTATAGAGCACAGACAGACAAAAACACGCTTTTCTTTCAGACTGACATCTCAATTTTCAGAATTGCTGTCATGCAATAATACAGGCTTAGACTGATTTCAGCCATGAATATACGCACAATCATATTTGGCGAGATGCTTTGCTGTATTTGGCAATGGAGACATTAAATGACCAGAGGAATGCAGGAAAGCGTGGCATTTTTCACTCTCATTATCCACAAGGAATGCAATGGAAACTGGCATTGTACAATGTTACAACTCTACAGGGATGCAAGAAAATGCTATTCTGCAATGCTGATATCCTGAAGGAACGTGGAATAGTGTTCGGAAGCGATGAGGAAAACAACCAGGCATCATTGCTCATCCCTTATTCCTCTGGATGAGACAACAGGGAGTGAAAAACTTGCAATCCTCTTAGAAGTCAGAGAATACAGTCATATTAGCCGCACAATACGTTTGAGCCCGGGGCGTACGGAGACCATAAATCTCCACCGCTGATTGATGGTGAAGAATATGGCCATTATCCTGCGCACTTAATACGGCGAGAGTTAGAGAGAGATTTGCATCGAGTTCCCTGTGTGTGCACGTAAACGCCGTTTTAGTCTTGTTTTACAATGCTAATATTAGAGCAGGCTGCCCTCGGCATTCACCTTGAGAATATGCTTGAGTGGAGATTGTCTGCGGATGCTTGTCCACATAGTAATTAAACCAATCAGTGCGCATGCTAATGTAGGTGCACTGAGTTTGATGTTTAGCGCTTGACTGAAATTAATTACACGAGTCAAACAGAACAGAATAAAAGAGAACAAAATACAATGAGTCAGATAAAAAAAAGAAAAGAAGAGCGGGATATAGCAACAGAATGAAACAGAACCACAAAACAAATGGAATAGCATAAAATCAAAACAAAACAAAAATTAAAAAAACAAACAAGTAAATAAAAGTAAATGCAGAGCACGAATTTCAAGTATGGGTCACCATATTTGGCTACAAGTCACTTCACTTAAAATTGAATAGAATAAAGCACAAAACAAAAGAAATAGGCGACAACAGAACACAAACAAAAAACAAAGGAACAGAACGTAACAACGGAATAGAAAAGAAAATGGAGAATAGAGCTCAAACAAACAAACAAAAACAACAACACCAAAACAAATTGAATAAAATGTACAAAAGATTAGAGTAAAATATGGTAAATAAATCTGAGAAACTAAAATAAATATATAAATAAATAAATAGAGAATACAGCACAAAGAATATAATTTAACAGAATATAAATTAACAGAACAGAACAGAACAGAACAGAATAGAATAGAATAGAATATAACAGAACAGAACAGAACAAAATAGAATAGAATAGAATATCACCTCCTGGCAGTATGACAGGATCTTGCTGGGCTGGGTGAAGCATCCCTGTCGTCCCTGAGGATCTGGTTCCCACTGTCCGCTCTCAGTGTTCATGTGTAGAAGCTGACGACCACAAAACATGGCAATCTGAGGTTCTGCCACATGAGGACTAACCGGTCCATTCACCTCCGTCATGGCCAGAGCCTGAGAAAAAGAGAGAGAAGCTGATTAAAATGCTGATTCTCAATTCAACATTAAAACATTATTTGCTGTACATACACATTCTAGGCAGGTGCTTTCTTATGGAACTAGACTTGTATATTATAAGCAAAGCCTCAAGTGCTAATTTCTTAAAATATTACAATTTAGTAAACATATTCAAGAGGACGATACTTTTAGAGAAGACATGCAAACCTCCCAGTATTGAGAAAGTGAAAGAACTTCTGAATTATTTCGAAGTTTGGAGTGGCCTACATTCCTGATAAAAATACAGGCAGCCCTGTTATTACTGCAAACCACAGAGAGATAAGAAATATTTGAGGCCAGCAAAAATTCAGAGCGATAGGGAAGTGGAAAGGACAGGACAGGATGAGGAGAGAGGGAAGAAGGGTGAGTACAGTTGTTATCACTGGCCTGACAGTGAGGAGGAAATATAACATGGAGGCTCATTATTGAATTTCAAATTGAGCCAGAATGCCAGACTCGCTGATAACCCTAAATGCAGCTGATCCATCTCCCACCAAACCTGCGCGTGTAACTGGAGGACATGCAAAGACAGTACACTCAGCTGCAGATCAGCGCTTTTATCACAAATACGTCTGCTCACCCATCAGCCTAAAAATCTAAATGTTAATGAATTCGAAAGGGCAAAGGGGAACTATTATCTTAAAAAGGTAGAAGAGGCTCAGTTTTATAATTGTCATTTTTCATCAAAATAAAGTGTCGTTTTTCTCTGAATAATGCTTTTATGATCTCTATGGTGCCCTTTCCATGACCCCTTCTTGATTATCTCAGGCTATTTTGGGAATGGAACTCTGGACAGCACGTGAACATCATTTAAATGAATATTTTTTTATAATAAACAAGAAATAAATAAATACTAGTGAACAAAAAAGTAATTAAAAATAATGCTATTTATAAATAAAATAGTACAATTGATGCATAAATAAATAATAATAAATAAAATACAAAAAAACATACTATCAATAAATTAAATAGTACTGATAAGTATTGTTAATAAATAAGAAAATAAAGCTAAATAAAATAGTATTGATAAATAAATAAATAAAACAGTATTAATAAATAAAATAGTATTGATACATAAATAAATATGAACAAACACATACTAAAATAAATCCTATAATAAATAAATCTGTATTGATAAATAAGCAAACACATTTGAATAATTAAAAAAATAAATATCCTATTCCTAAATAAAACAGTATTAGTACATGCATAAATATCACTAAACAAAATATTTAAAAAAATCTATTTGTGAATAAAATAGTATTGATAAACATTAATAATAAAAAAAATACTAATATATGAATACTATAAATAAATAAATTAGCACTTGTACAATTTAATAAGTAAAATACAAAAAAAATAAATACTATCCATAAATAAAATAGTATGAATAAACAACTAATAAAATAAATAAAATATTGAAAAATACATACTACTTATAAATATAACAACACAGATAAATAAATACTAACATACAAAACACTAAAAACAAACACTATCTTTAAACAAAAAAAATATTTTTTAAAAAAAGTATTATTAATAAATAAAATACAAAAAATCATGCTATAATAGAATAAAAAACTGGATTATAAATAAAGTTACATAATAAACCAGCTCATTCTGCATATTGAAACTGGAAGGTAGATCGTATTATGGGATACAGTGAGCCTATAGTACACTACGAGTACAGTAAGGCTACGGCATTGAGAACACACCCTCAGTTCCTGATTCGTCCTAGTCTGGCCTTCTCTCTCTCTCACATCACTCAGTTTCTAGTTCATTCACTTCCTCTCTGTCTCTTTGGCAAAGGATGTAGGTATTGATCTGAAATGTGTTCAGTGCTCCAGGAGGAAGGGCCCCGGGGACCGTCACACATGCAGAGCAAACAGTAGCCCCGTTCTGGAGTCAGATGTTAATACAAGCTCATTGACCACTGGGTCATTTGAGTACATCAACACAGAGCAGGAAACAGGGGATCAGGCGAGAAGAGAGAGTCTAATCAGGGAGAGGCTTCATTTCATCTGGTTATCTACCCATTTCACCGGTTAAAGCTTAGTAGCGGTAGCCTGCCCACTAATCGCTTCTCTGCAATGAGAAAAAAATTTATATTTCTGTGTTTGTATAATATATGTGTACCAGACATAAAATGTTATGTATGTAGCAGATAATATAATCCAAAGACTCTTAGGAAATATAAAAAAGCCTATTGTTATGTACATAAATAATCCCAAAGCAAATGACATACACAGCTGAGATCGTACTAAATTCAGAAATATTGAAATATGAAGAAAAGTACTTTGACTACGTAAATATTGCTTAAAACAAATGGCATAAAGACAACAAAATAAAAAAAAATTAAAACATGATTTATGAAAAGAACATAAAATAAACAATGAAAAAAATAATGTTGGGGCAAATAAAATCAACATGTGCAAAAATCATCACTGACAGGACTGCTTTTCAGAAGAGAAAATTACTGCGACTTTCAAAGCATCATTAATCTGGGGTCTGTCTGCGCCGGAGTGATTTATCCTGGATTACGTCTAATCTGACAAATTAGAGTCAAATTTGTATCAGGGTACAGACATTGAATTTAAGAGAGGCAGCAATTTATATGAGTGATTGTTTAAAAGTGTCAGATAGAGCACTAGCTGGCTTCACTTACACAACCAGCACTGGATATAATGATAATATATAATTTAATAATATTTAATAATATTATTAAATATATAATAATATATAATTTAATAATAATAATAAATTATAAATAATTTAATTTAAAAAAACCATTTACTTTATACATGCATGTGAGTGTATTTATATATACAGTAATAAACATACAGAGCACACACATATATTACTTAAACAACTTGTATTTTGAATGTGATTAATTGCAATTATACATATTTAACATACATTTAAAATGTTACAATATAATTTGAACATTAATAAATAAATAGATATTTAAATAATAAAAAATAATATTAAATTAAATTGAATTAAACTACTTTGTACTTTCATAGATACAAATACATATAGTTATAATTTATATTGTATAATAAATATATTGTATATAAAATAAAATAATATTAAATTAAAATTATATATATATATATATATATATATATATATATACACACACACACATACACACATTATAATTATACATTATGATTATAACATTAAAATTATCTTATAAAATCTTAAAATCTTAAAATCTTAAATCTTAAAATATTTTTCTTAAAATCTTAAATATTTTAAATATAATTTTAAATATAAACTTTGTATACTATCATATATATATATATATATTTCCAACAAGTAAATTACATTTATTTTAAATTAAATCTGATTAAAAGTAGTCTGTTGTTTGTTCCAGGTTATACAATAACTTTAAAAAAAAAAAAAAAAAGATCAAAACTAAATCAATTTTGAATAAAAACATCATTAAACCATTAAAGAATTCAATCAAGCTAGAAGTATGTTCTTTTCATTACAGAATTAGTAATTTTGATTACTTCTGTTCTGTGGCCAAGAGTGATTCTAGGCAAACTGTAATAATGACTAATAATGAAGAACACACTGTAACATGTGATTATAACACAGATCTCGTGTGCGTCAGTGCTGTTCTTCTGCACGCGTGGATTCTGAGGGGGAGTGATGCTGCGAGGTTGCATGACTTCTTACTTGTGGGCGGAAAGACGCAATCAAAGCACAAAAACAGCTTTTAAAGCCTGTCAGAGTTTTATTACACTCCAAAGCTCGCCGTGTTTCAATGGCATCCCGAGCGAGGGCACCAATCTGGCAACCCTGGCAAAGACTGGAAACCCGGCGTACTTTAATCTTCAACGACAGAGCGAATGACAGACACACAGCACTCAGGCAACCAATTAGAGTGGAGATGCCCACAGGGAAGAAGAGGGAAAAAGAGAGAGAAAGGCGAAATGTGAGTGTGATCAAAGGAAAACCCTGCCTCTGCTGGCCAATGCAAAAACGTTTGAAGTCCTAATTAAAATTTATGAGGAAATAAATATATAAATCGGAGCCGTAAATATACAATAAATATACAGAGCCCGCAGGAGAGAGAAAGAGAGAGAGCAGCATTAGTGCAGAGCTGAGAATAAGAGGCAAATGCCATTAGGAGACTGTTGGATTAAAAATGATGAAAAAATCTCATCAGCTTGAAGGCTTGACGAATCGGTTTGTGCCGCCGCTGCAGTGTTTGCAGTGCACACACACACAGTGTGTTAAACGCTCAGACTGAACCCTGGTGTCATGACCTTGCACTTAGTCATCGCTGAATTTCAGCTGTCGATTACTCATGAAACGGTTCTCAAGTGAACATCTGCTGGTGTCACTCTTATTTTGGAGTAGAACAGATTTTCAGTTGACTCAACTCAGTACACTTTTCACAGTTTCAGCACAGATTACAGGGAAAAAATATATATTTTTCTTGTATTTTTCGTGTTTGTTTGTTTTTTTCAATTTCGACAGTACAATATTTTTCTTGCAGTACAGTAATATATATATATGATCTAGAGATATGCATACACACACACAATATACATTATAAATATATATATTATAAATACTACTACTACTATATTATATACATATATAAAAATTACTACAACTTTTGGTAACATTTTATACAATACTATTTAATGTACAGTATATTAAACATTATTGTATATTAATGTATAATAATAGATTACAATAAAAGATTGTGTGTGTGGGTGGATGTGTATTTTTAATATATTTTCCATTTCCATTTTAGTTATGGTTGTAGTGAATTTCTTGTGTTTTTGTCATATTTATTATTTTTTATACATATGTTTATATAGTTTTGAAATTTTATTTTTGGTCATTTTAATAGATTGAGTTATAATTATATATTTAAAATACACAACTGAAAATCAGATGCTTTGGCAACTACTTAAAATTAAAAAAAAATGTAAATGTTAATTTTTATTTTTATTTAGTCTTATGATTATTTTATTTCCTTTTATGTAAAGCACTTTAAATTGCCATTGTGTATGAAATGTGCTATATAAATAAACTGGCCTTGGCTTACTAGCCCTGTAATTATGTAATGATGCATAATTATGCAATTCTACACATGTATACATACACAAATATAACATGCATTATTTTTAGAATATATTCATAATACATCATATATGTATGATTTCAAACATCAAAAAATATTTTAACAATAGTAATAAAAAACAACAACACCACATACTTTTTGGCAAAAAAAATCAACAAACAAATAAATAAACATATAATTAATATTTTTAATATTTCACATGAATTTTAAATTAATGTATTAATGCTTAGAGTACTTACTGGTAAGCTGAAAGATGCGTATTCTAAATTCTTTGAATATAGAAGGAAAATAAATGAGCAATGTGTAGAACTTAAACTTTGTGTAGATTCTGTGCAGATCTATTTGTTTACATTACATTGAACACACAATTTGTACATACACTGACATACAACACATGCATCTTCAGTAAACCTCACATGCTGCATTACAGCGATGCCTGGAGGTATTAGGACTGATTATTATCTGCCAAGATGTTTAGAGTTTTCTTTAAGACCTCTGATGTGGTTTAAAACAGGATGAATGCAGGCATGGTACGGGGCCGGCACCTCTATCTCCTGAAACTCTGCTCAGATAATAGGATGAGATAATTTTTTTTTTTAACTGGAGGAAGGTCATAGCCACATGGGAGACTTCCGGACATTTGAGAAGATAACCTGCACGCTCTCCAGCTCTTAGTTCCATACGCACACATGGCACAAACACACACTCAGAAACACACACAGTGAAGATCAATAACCAGAGCTGTTGTACAATCCTGCTCCTTCAATCGATATCAGTGCATCAGGAGCCCCAAGGTCTGATCTAAAACATGCACACACACACACAAACAGGAGGCTTGTTATATGCCAAGTCTTTCAGGCTTAGACCAGATCGCATTCTGGGAACAGCAGATACGCATGACTCCATGATGTGCATCATGCGATTAATTCTCGCAGTCTGCTAAAACCTGAGCCGGGTTGCACAATGCTTGACGTCCTCCATCCAAAGCAGAAAAAAAGCACTAAGCAGCAACTCTTTCCCTCAGATAAAAGAAGCATCCATAAGCGTTATTGTATTGGGGATGACAGAGATGAACGCATGCTCTCATTCACTACAAGGTATTTAAGACGCAGCCTTTTATCTTGCTTGTTGATGACAGATGCCATCAGTCTTGAAGGACTCACCAGGTTGAAGAAGGATTATGCTTAAAGGGATAGTCCACATGAAAATAAAAATTCCGTCGCCATTAAATCACACCCATGTTTTCAGAAACCTGCATGAACTACTAGCTTCTTTGTAACAGTAATTTTGAGAAACGTAATCTTTTCAAAGAATTTATAGTAACATGAGACTAGAACTTGCAAGCTTTAAAAATATATATTTTTCAGTTTATTTAAAATTCATATATATATATATATATATATATATATATAGGCAAGAATCCATTAAAGTGATAAAAAAGGGAAAATAAATGCATACATAATCTACAGACCCCAAACCTTAACTGTAGTGTATATTCAAAAACTTAAAAACCACTGTAACTGAATCATTAAATCCACTTAGTGAACTATTTTTTTTTTTTTTTGATTTTCAATTACTGATGACATAAAGGGGTCATTGATGCAATTTCAAATTTTTCCTTCTCCTTTTTGTGTTACAAGCTGTGTGTGCATAGATTAGATCCCTAAAGTTTCAAAGACTAAATTCTTAAAACCAAAAAGATATTCTTTATTAAAGATAAGACTTGTCCACACCCCCCTAAAACAGCTCATTTAAACAATGGCCCCACATGTCCATGTCACTGTATGGGTTTATATTCATAACATAACGCAAAGAAAGAAGGCAGAGCTACTATTCTCGCTGTAGTGTTGCCACAAGCGCCATGTTCTGGAAACGATGTATTTTATTATGAAAGTGAAACTACTTTCTTTGGGCTTCCAAAAGAGGACACAACTAGAAATCAGTGGTTAACACTGTTCAAGAACAGTTCAACATAAATTTTCAGATGTGTTAAGCGCATTTTAAAAGAGGCTATAAAGCGGGCAATTCCAACTTTGCAAGGACAGTCTGGTGCTTCTGACTCACAGCCTGTAAGTACACTTGCTTATTTAAAGAATCTGCTGCTTAGTACTCAAACATGAGTTTTAAGCAGCGTAGAGTAGTGCTTGTTGTTTGTTGATTCTCCGATCACGAATGCAAACAGGGTGTTATGTGGAGCTTTGTAAAAATCATAGAGGAGCAACAACATGTGGAAAATAATGTGTTTTTGGAACCTTAAGCTGCATAAACACATTGCATTACACCAAATACACAAAATAATGTTCTTTTTAGCAACATCATATAACCCCTTTAAATTTCAGTCTTTTTCCAATCATATACTGTATGATTTCAGAAGATTCATATTATAGCACATGACTGAAAAAAAACACAAATACTGCTTTAAATCTTGACAGCTCCAGACCCACTTTCACTGTACTGACAAAAGGCTTAGCAGAGTCTTTAAATAAGAAAGAAAGAAAATCACACGGATGTGGGTTTGGAAAAACACAAAGCTGGAGTAAATAATTGTCATTTTTGGGTGAGCTATTGCTTAAAGTTCTCTGCTTGAGGAGATTCAACTGCAGTAAACCAAATGATGCATGTAAACATCATCTAATAGCAGATTCCCCTGCAGACAGAACCAACAACTCGGCATTATTAGATACAAAAAGGAAGCAGGGATATGGGATCGGGTTTAATTTTCGCTCTGAGGCAAAGGGGAAAATTAGCAAAAGATAATAACAAAAAAAAGATGTATTTAAATGCAGTCCCGAGGTAAAGAAAACATTCTGCGGTACGATAAAATTGCATTTGCATGCCGCTCGCAATGGAAACTGCAGCATTTTATACAAAGACTTATTTAAAAGAAAATCCCATAGATGCAGATTCAGTCATTGTTTCACTTTAATCGACCACGGCATCTCGCAAACATAATTAGATTATGTTCTGAGTCGTTCCATTAAGTTCAGTTCAATTCATTTCAAGGCATCATTATCCATTACCTTTAAAAACAGAAAATGATATTTGACTCATAATGCAAGTCACAAGCTCCATTGTAATGCTATTGAAAAGCTCCATTTGATTCCTGCTAACATTCAGCAGTCGCCGATTTAACCCTGTTAAATAGCCGTGACTACATTCACAAACAACACCGGTCCATTTAAAATGGATTTGCTCTCATTCACCACTGCCCCCTCTCCATCTGCACAATGGAAACTCAAGATTTTATCGTACAAAAGGCCATGCGTTCACAGCTCGCGCCGCTCAAAACAGCATGTGTACTTGTTTTTGGAGGGTTATGTCGTGATTGATTTTCCTTCATGTCAAAGTCAAGTGCAGCAAGCTACAGCTCATTGAGGCAGAGAGCGAGGGTTCGCCTGAGCCCAGTCAAACTCTTAAATTGGACAGTCAGAGCTGGGTGTATCCAGAGCGAGTTCAACATAAAGGAGGGAAGGCAAGCACAGACAGACATGCACCCACACACATACACTCAAATGTGTTTGATTTGGCTCAAGAGCTTAACAAGACTTGGAGCCAATGACTTTTAACTCAAAACAAACTACACACACACTACACTTTTCCTAGTATGAAGAGTGCGAACTGACTAGTTAGATTACTTTGACATTAAAATAGACCTCTACATTATCATTTAAACATTTTAATTAATACTTACCAACCCTAGACTTTCGAACAGTATAGTGTATATTACTGTTAAAGCGTTAAAAGCCACTATCTATAAATTACATTTTTCAATTTTGATTCCTCTTAGTCTGCTTTAATTAAAGCATGGCCTGTTTTTAAAACCTTCCTTACATCAAATTAATCTCTAGCTGTGTTTTTGTCACCCTGTTTTTATGCACATTTTTAAGTATCACAACAGTAACGAATGATATAAAAAAATCATTTAATTTGCAAAAAAAAATTTACTCTTACTTGTGGTGGTTTTTGACTTATTATGCGAATTATGGGACACGGAAATGCATTATATACGAATAAATTCTTTTATGTGCATTAAAAAAGTCATGGGACTTAGTTGTTCATGTGGAGGCACCAGTAATTTATTAGATATGGTAATTATTAAAATCAGTGGCCCCTCCTGCTTTTCTTAGTGATACTTAATGCCAGACTATCAGGAAGGGATGATTTTGATATTTTTTTGGATGAAAAAGTTGCAAAGGCTTTATGCGATATTCCAATTTTGCGCCAACAAAACAAACACTACAGAGTGTTTTTAGTTCCATAATCAGACATAACAGGGAAAACAGAATATTAAATAGAATAAAATAAAGCTTCAACGTTTCCTAAAAAGATTACCAATTATCGATTTTTCTTCTTTGGAATAACACCAATAAATCACACCAGGGATGTGTATTAATGAAGTATATTGACCACCATCCTAAAACAAACATAAAACCGCCCCATATTCAATCTACCTTCCCCTGAGATTGTGTTCCAGGCAGCTGTTGCAGCAACATATGAAATATGGTTCATTCAATAACAGTGTCCGGCTTTCTGATTAAATATTCCACACCAGTCGTTGTTCCTGGTCGTGGATGCAGGATGACATCATGCCTGGCGATGATGCAATCGTGCAGAGCTGCTGGGTATGTGAGGAGAGAGAGGACGCCAGTTCATCATGTGTCACCTTTTAACAAGTCAACCTTCTTTTAATCCATCAGACTGCCCTGCAGTAAATACGGAGTGCATGGATTCTGTGTGCGTGTGTGTGGATCCTCTGTTCATTAGAGATGCAGTCATCTCCATTTGTACCTGTGTGTGGTAGGATGAGTCCATACACCATGCTTCATTTCAGACATGTGACTGTCAACTGAAAATAGTGGGCTGCAGGTTTTTTTTTTTATTTTGCCCATAATAATGTGGCACTACTGAAGCACGGTTCCTCCAAACCTTGAATGTAAAACAAAACATCAGTGGTTCAACTACGTCAGACAAGGTATATTAAGTCTGTTTAGGGCACTAAGAAAAAAACGGTGTAGAAACTATTTCACGAATAAATACAATTTTTGCCATTATCCTAGGTTTGGCCCAATTGTCAATAAGATTTTTTTTTACTAAGTTAAATCACAGTAAAATTGTATATGCTTCCTTATTCTTTTATATATTTTAATACGTACAAGTCAGTATGTTTTACAAAAATATTGTGTGAATGACAACATAACATTATTTCAAACAAATTGTAACATTTTATTCTCCAAAAACTTATTTAAAACCTAGTCACTAGTCACTTTACGCCTTTGACCCCTACATATATACAGTGGGGCAAAAAAGTATTTAGAAAAAAAAAATCCAGAAAATCACATTGTAGGATTTTTAATTAATTAATTGGTAAATTTATCAACCCTAAATGATCACAAGACCTGTGAGCAAAAATCCCAGAACCACACGGGGGACGTAGTGAATGACCTGCAGAGAGCTGG
>JAUMHE010000021.1:0-11229 GCA_032359235.1 Enteromius mattozi
TATATATATATATCATAAAACTTTGCTATGTTAAGTGTGGAAACATGCCATCAGAGTTTGAGAATAAGGCGCATTGGCTGTATTTAGGTCACACAACTACCATTAACATATATTACCAGAATACATACTTTAAAAAAAACGCAAAACAATTAATTACATTTAACCAATTCAAAATGAAAGTTTATGCTTACATACATGTGTGTGTGCATGTTGCATATTTATCACGTGTATAATATATATATATATATTATATATATGAACGTATTTTATGTATTTGCATATAAACACTTGTACATAATTTATATTTTATATATATATATATATATATAAATATTTTATATAAATATGACAATTTTCCTTAATATATACATGCATGTGTATGTATATATATATATATATATATATATATATAAATTACACAGAACACACACATATAGTATAGAAAGATACATTGCATGGCCTGAATGATATTTGATGTTTTCAAGGCTTTAAAAGCTCTTAGAGTAAAAGAATAGTGCACTGGGTTGACGATGAAAGCAGTGTACTTTATTTATCCGCTCCTTAGTTTATAAAAAATCCTTGATTTGTTCAGCTCATGCAAGGCCAGAGACAGCTTGTGTCACTCAATCTATGTTCTAGTGTTAATCAGAAAGAGAGAGTGACTGTCAAGTCAACGTACAGTACAAAGGTCACAAGGATATGAGCTGCGCGGCAAACACTCCATGTGCTTCGTGGCTTTGTTTAGTTAAATTAAAACCAGCTATTCCCCAGTGATCACATTATACAGGCCATGTAAACAACAAATGTCCGGAGACATGTTTAGAGGAAACTATTTATGTGTCTATGTAGGCTCGGGCACAAGAATGCTAATGTTTGTGTCTATATTCCATGTCTATATCTCTTCTGTAATCAAAGCAACATATACTAAAGATACTTCACACACTCTACGATGGCTCTGTGCTTTTCCAGCAGGAAATTCCTTTAGCAAGACTGAATGACTTACAAGAGCTCAATGGAAACAGCAAGTGCAGCTAGGGACTGCTAGACCATCACGCTTTATATCTGAGAACTATTCTGCACTGATATCTCAACGCACTTTATCCACGCGGCAGTAAAAACTATAATACATTAAGTTATGGGTGAACAGATTCCCTTTGCTACGTTTTTCCTCCTACTATGCAAGTATGAATACTAGGACAAAGATAACAATAAAACTTTGCTCAATACACATCAGAGACTACACTTTCAAGAACACAGAGGAAACTGTGAAGACAAGCACATCAGATGTCAACACTTGTCAGCTTCTTCTGTTAGCCACTAAAGCTGGCATACTGAACTAGTTTAGAAACATAGGTTCATTAATAGGTTCCAAATGATTTTCGGCTCCTTCTTATGTGACCTTTTGTCATGTGGTGACTCTCATAAAAAGACCACCCACGTTTTCTTTACGCATTTTAGCAGTCTACATGGTGTTACAGCTGTTTATGGACCTCACTCAGGATAGATGGCATATATAATTTGAAGCATAGGCTATGAACAGTCACAGTATAGACCATTGGATGGGTGTACCTTGTTGTTGTTTCAAAAACGAAAAAAAAGATTGCTGAGGACAAACCAACAGTCTCAAGACCAATTTGTACATAATTCGTAACTCATTTTATATGATTCGTCTAAAACCCCAGTGATGGGTAGGTTTAGAGGCGGGGTTAGGTGTAGGTCATACTAATTGGCAACTCATAAAATATTCACGGTTTAGCAAAAAATCATATGAATTCGTATGAGTGAGGTATTAGCTGCCTCGTAAAATATGCACGAATTGCCGTGAGATCGGGCTGGACAAATTGACCAACGTTAAGCTATGAAGACACTGGGCAATATTTACTCTTTTTGCATCATGGTAAAGGGATAGTTCACACAAAATCCTCTAAGGCTTTCTTTCTTCTGCGAAACACAAAAGAAAAACATTCTCTTTTATGTTCCACAGAAAAAAGAAACTCACACAGTAAAGACACAAGGTTGAGTAAATGACAGAATATTCATTTTTGGGTGAACTACCTCTTTAAATATGCCATCTTCCCGAGCTCCATAAATATATACCTGCAGTTTAAGCATAAATCCTTTTAGTCTTAGGTCAATAAACTTGTAACCAACGTAAACTGAAACTAAAATTCAACACTGAGCATGTAAGATAATAAAATACCTTGAGTGTTTGGTTTTGTGATATCGCCTGCCACAGACAATTGGTAGGTCTTACGTGGACACAAAGGTGAATGAATATAGATTTGTTTTGCAGGCCCACTGCACACAGAGCAAATGATTATGGGGATGACAATGCTGGTTTAGGGAAGTTTCATACAGAGAGGGCACTATATGACAGGGAGTGTGAGAAATCTCCTTTAGCTTGAGTCTAACTCAAAAAAACAAAAGAATAACAGGGAAGTCTGCCTTTGGGAATTGAAATGTAATGAAATAAAATAAATTAACAACAGATTAGAAAATAGCCAGGTCCATGAATAGATTCTGGAAAGGAAAAAACCTGGAAATGCACCAGGATCTACATCGCTCTTTCGCACACTCACATACAATTGAATGTACGGCTCATTGTGGCAAGAACCACACACACACACATATAGAGTGAAGGTCAAGTGGAAACAGACAGAGGGTTTTTCAATCAGCAAGCTGCTAAACACAATTGCAGATGTGAAAAAGATAAATAGAAAAACACACTGGCAGTGATCACGTTGTGCTTACCAAAGCACTCAGCCTTTGGCTGGGCGTCCATCTCCTTTTCCAGGCGTTCAGTTAGAGCTTCTAATTTTATTTCAGCCGCAGATGGCCCCTGATCGGTCTGTACATGGAGGGTCTGGCATGGCAGCTTGAGCGCCCGAGAAGGGCTGGAAGACTCATCATGGGGTGACTCAACAGGGGTAGAAGCAGGCACTGTCGGGTTACTGGGTGCAGGGCTCTTAGGTTGGGATGGTTCACCTTGCTTTCCTCCATGGGACAGTGGAGGTTGGGTCACCTGGGTAGGGGAGGGGGTGCTAATATTATGAGCTCCCCCATTTTGATATGTCGGTCCAATGACAGGCCACTGGGGAGAGATTGGTTGGCAGTGCTGGCTAGAGCTAACCTGTTGAGGCTGGTGATATGCATCCCTGTATGTTCCTGTGGGCGACTGAGAGGGAGACTTCCCTGTCTGAGACAATGGAGAATGATTCTGACCCACTCCAGGTGAGATAGATGAGGAGGAATTGTTCGAGAAAGGAGATGATGGTGTCTGAGACGGGTAAATGCTTCTTGAAGCCCATGTGCCAGTGGGGCTGGTAGAGGGTGCCGATCGGGCTGGCACTGGTATTGGGTTAACAGCATTCAAAGTCTCCTTAATTTCATAAGCCCTGTTGCTGGATCCATCAGGTAAGCTGGCCGAATGATGCTTTTGTCCTTCATAAGATATGTATGGAGTCACACTGGCAGTGCCAACCACTGGTCCAGACATGATGGGCGGCTTGGCTGCTGCTTCACCAGCCTGTCTGTAACTATTGATCGGTGGTCTGTCTTTGGTGTAAAATGTGTTATCAGTCACTTTTGAATGACTTCCATTGATCCTTGCTGCCAAACTGCTTTTTGCCATCTCCTCTTGCTGTTTCTGCATGTGTATTTTGGTCATCTTTGAGGCAAAAACTTTTCTGGTTTCTTCAAAATCCGGGTTGTTTCCCGCATCTCTCTTCACGCGAAATAAGCCGTCCTTCGATGCTTCATACATGTTCAAGTCCTCGATGAACTTACTCGCCTCCAGTCCCAAATCGTCGTATTTATCCATGTTTGCAAAAGGAAACGCCAACTGAAACGCTCGGAAAGAAAGTTTTTACCGACTTCTGTCAGCGGAGAGTCTCCAGTCAAACCATTGAAGACGGAAAACTGATGGGCAACAGCTGTCCAAACTCATTCACCTGTGAAAAGCCACCAGAAAGATCAGTCAAAACTGCAAAAGCCAAGTGAAGAGTTCAGGTTTCCACACAGCACAGATTAAATCCGCTAAAATGGCCATGCGTGACGGATAAACCTATGTTGGCGAAAAAGCTTTCAGCATGTTAGTGAGTAAATCTAACAGCAACAAAAAGAAGGGAACTCTGCTGTGAAACAAACTAACAAGAAACGTAAACGAGCAGAACTCTTGTAACTTTCGGAGGCAGCTCTACGCTTAAACCAACTGAAACTCGGCTAAACATCTAACGAAGTCTACTCCACTCCACAGTGGGTTTAAACGGATCCTTCAGTGAACTCTTCTCCTCACGGAGAGAAACTGAGCGACTCCCGCCGAGTACCGCTGTGAATGAAGAAGCGCGCGACACCGACGAGAGCGCGCGGCCAGCGGCGCAGTTCACGAGCGCTTCCACGAGGAAAACAGGGTCCGCGTGCAGGTTATTCACGGTCGGATCCCCATGCTAAATAACCAAGATCGGTCTTTTTGGGGTTAGAGAATGTTCTGAGCGGTTTAGAGAGCTTGCACTTGAAAGAGACTCTGCTGTCGTGTGGCTGCGTTGTAATTTCACATGATTAAAGTAGCCTACACTGAAGAGAATTTGCTCACCACAAGACATGTGGAAATAATCCAGCACCTCGGTTTATATATTATAGTGAATTTGACATCTAACGTTTAATTTGAGACGGTTAGGCTGATTGAGGAGTCAGCATGGTCTGTTGAACTGGAGCAAGTCTCCAATGTTACCATAAAAGAGGGAGTCTGATTCAGCCTGATCATTTAGGCTATGAATGAATGCATAGATGAAATATAAGCATACCCTAGATTAAAGGTTTTAATTTAATTATTGAATATACTGTTTTCACGTTTAGCCCCTAGAATTCATGTTTCACAATTTTTCAGTGCTTCAAAAATGACTAAAAGCACTGTTAAAGCATGCACCAACAATCATTCCTCTTTAGCTTTCAGATCTTTCAAAGCATTATGTAACTCGATGCATATTCAAATGTGTCACAATATAGAACTATTATACAGGCTACACACAACAACATGTGGTTAACGTGGAGATAACAGCATTATGCTGCTGATACAGGTCCCATCTGAAGACATTTCAAAGAGTTCCAGCAGCCAAACCAAACCATGATGTTGTAAAGAGGAAAGTGATGGATAACGCAACTCATGTGATCAGCTACGCAAGCCAAACATTCCTACATAGCAACACTATCTGCAGTGTGAAGAGGGACAGAAATGCTTTGCCCTATAAGCACACACCTCACATGTCCAATAACATTACATGTAGTCGTTCTTCAACACATTCTTCATGACTTTTCATTAAGTGCTGTGACAGTGATTTTTAGTCACCCTCACATAGGTGTTGTTCGTCTCATATGAACATGTTCCAGTGTTTCACACTTTACTTAGAGACTTGTTTTATCATTTTAAACAGCTTTTTGAGAATTTTAAAAAGTTGATTTTAAAATACATACGGAGTTTAGAACTTCCCTTTCCATCAAGCGAAAAGTATTTTGTGCTTCAGTCAAAGCAAGGAAATCTGATCATTTGCATAATCGGTTATAAAACTTTACTATTTAATAACTTAATACTGCAGCATGTTAAATATTTTACATATTTTACATAAAATAATGTGTTTAAAGATACTATTTATGAGTATAAGTTAGATTTTGAATCAATGCCAGACTGTCAGTATAGGCCTACATGTTCTTAGGACTTCTCCACTTTGTTTTATCGCTTATTTATCGCCAAGTGATAATGAATAATCTAGTTCTGTAGAAAAATAACACATTTCCCTTTAACATGATTTGAAAAAACAGTATGAAGTGTCGTGCCAAAGTATAATACTAATGTTTCTCAGATTCATTTTGGCTACCAGTGACTTTCATTGTACTGAGATATTTCTCAAAATATCTTGTTTCATATTTCCACAGAACAAAGAAAGTCTTACAGATTTGGAATGGCATGAGGGTGAGTAAATGACTTAATTTTCATCTCTTTTAAAGAATTTTCATCTCTTTAACCTTAAGTATCCGAGATAGTAATAGTGCTGCTTGCTTTAGCAAACACAGCTAATAAAAGAAACTAGAAGATTGTAACCCACCACTAATGTGAATGCAGTAACACAATACGAAAAGACACAATACACAGGAAATGAATACTCTAAAAATATCAAGTCACATGTCATCTGGGACAAAAAAATCCCTTCCTCCTTTTAAAGTCAGCACATTTGAGAAATGTGGGACTTCTGGGAAATTATTCTACAGTGTTTTATTAGTGAGTCACTTATATAAGACTATAAGGGACAGCAGAGGGGATCGATTTCAGACTGAATTATGTGTGGTTACTGAGTAACAGGGCAAAGAACGTTTCCAAACAACAGAGGTACTGTCAGCAACTGTCCCAGGACGTCAATACCCTAAAGGCATAACACTTCATTTGACATGAAAGGCTTCCTTTATGCCAGTTCCCAACTTATTGTTCACTCAAGTACTGAGAAACATATTCTCCGATGCATTTGGAGAAGGTCAGACACTCAACACATGAAGCAACACAGTCGAGACCCATTTAGCGAGGCGCTAACTCGAGCGTGGTGTCATTGGGTTGGGCTGCCGAGACTGAGAAAATGCGGCCAAATTACTCTGGTGTTAAAATGTGATGACTCAAGTCTCTCCGTTCTCATTTCCAAAGGGAATGATGGGCTGTCTAGCATTAATCTTATACAAGAGAGATCTATTCTTTCCCTTCAGATAATTGTTCTACGGTTTCACATGATGTGTCCTGACAATTCACTAAAAATGGAAATACAGTTTCAGATTTCAGGCTTATTAACTTAAAATTAAAAAGATAGTTCACTAAAAATGTATATTCCATTTTATTGCAATAGATTCTTTTGAACACACATATTTGATCACATATATTATGTCTACTGTGTACACCAAAAAAATTAATACAATTACTTTAAAACCATTTTCTCTCAGAAATTGTGTACTTAAAAACACATCAAGTAACATTGAATTATTCTATTAAGTTGCATTTTTTAAGGTGAATGACTGAAATGGCATTTTCTTTTGAAACATATTCTAATATTTTTCTTTTATGCACAGAAAAATAATTTGTACAGTGAACATATATTAATTATTCAGTATTGCTATTCAATTTTTTAAAATCGGTTATTTAGTTACTCATCTGTTTTTGTTGCCAGTTTTGGTCAACATTAACCATCATACAGACAAAATACTTTTCTCAAAACATCTTATTTTATGTTCCACAGAACAAAGAAAGTTAATAGAAGCAAATTCAGATCTGCCTCCATCCAACCAATGCACAGAATGTCCATGTCCTTTTTTTCCCTCTCTCGATAAACTGCTTCAGTCACATGCAAGTCACAATTTCAGGAGAAAAATCTGACGCGACTTCAGTTAGCAATTTTAATGTGCATGTGTATTATATGAAATGGCTTGAAAAACACTTCATTTATGATGTCATTTTATTTCTGCTTTCCATTTGCTTTTATTAATTTAGAAGATGCTTTTATCCAAATCAACTTACAATATTTGGCTTTTAATTGCAACATAGTCCTATTCAAGAAAATCAATGACAAACTGTACTTGCTTTTTTATTATCAAAGCATAAACTGGTAAAAGTGCTTACACACAGTCAAACTCTTTGATGCATATAATTGCCTAGTATAAGTTCAAAAAAGTACGTTGAAAGTAATTCTTATTGGTTAATGCATTGAGTTGCATCAGCAATTTCTCATATTTTACATTGCTTTCTACCTTACCCTAAAATATTCAATGTTGTACTGAAAATCATATAGCTAAATATAATATTCCAATCTTTCTCCTTGAAAATGTAACATTTAATTCAACCTTTAATTTTCATTTATTTGTGATATCTACTAGTAATTTCCGAGAGAAAAATGTTTCAAAGTAAATCCTACACCAATTTTTTCCTTGTGTACTTGTGATGCAGCGTCCCCACTGAAATAATTAGCTTGATAGCGCTTGACATTGTGTAATCTTCAGTGTGTGGACGTGCTAAAGATGTTCAAAACTGAAGACCCCATACAGGACAGTGAGTCAGCCGCAGTAAATGAGTGTTTGATGAGCTCAGGGTGAGACACTGGTTATGAGACCCAGCAGGAATCCCACTGTTATCTGAAAGCACAGCATGACCTCCACATCTCCATTTCAGGCAGTGCAGGTCTGTCAGAGCAGAGGTGTTATAATGTCAGGCTAAAACTGGGAGTTCAGAAATAGCTCGCTACAAAACACTAACACCACCAGACCGGCCTGGAGTCTGATGTGACGAGGGCTGAGAGGTGGAGCTGGGTACAAAAAAATGTCTCATAAACTCAAAATCGCCTAAAAGCTTCTTTATTTAGTTGTTTAGATTTTCAACTTAACAAGAACTTCTTGTAAAACTGAAAAAATAACAAAAAAATAACTAAGTACACCATGTTCTTCAATGCTCCCTTTTCAGAAATCCTTGACCAGCTGTTTTCCTGATGTGGCTCTTTTCACGTACAGTCCTTTCTGAAATCATAACTCCTCAGTACAAGGCACGATTTCATTCGTCCACCAGGAAGTTGATGAGGGCCGTTCTGGGCGAGAGGATGGCCTTCTTAATGACACGCTCCGAGAGCAGACGGGCACCCAGTGGGCTGTTCAGCACCAGTTCCTCCACCTTCTGTGCGTCCTGAGCCACCTCACGAGGTACAGCTACACTCCCACACACCTTATTGTTGATCTGAGGACAAAACAGGGACCACTGATGACATCTGAAAGATTAGAAACTGAAAATAATCAGTTAAACAAGGGGGTTTACATTTTGCTATTTTGAGCCAAAAACAGGCAAAGGTCTGACTGATGCAAAACAATGACAAACTAAATTTTGACATCTTATGAAACTCGTTGGTTTTCTAGAATCAAGTTCTTCACAGCAAGTCGTTCATGCTCATTTGATTGTCCATCAGATAAAACTTGGAATTTGAGAGTTGTTTTCTTACTGGCACAACTTTCAAAGAGGTTTTCTTAGAGAAGACAATCCCAGAATCCATTGAAAGAAATGTTTAGATTAGATGGGAACAGATGGGCATGCACAGATGGTGATAAATGTATTTTATATGGTGCATAGAATTAAATATATAATATTTATATATTTATACTACAGGGCCACTGAATGCTTGAATCTGATTGGCTGAAGATGGTTACATGACTAGTTACACGAGTAAGTATGATGACACAAAATAAAAACGCCCCCTCTCACTTGGTCAAAGTGCTACGAAGTGCTCTTCCACCACACATAGTTATCTTTTTCATCCGCTTTCATCACCACATTTTATTTTGTGTCATCATACTTACTCGTGTAACTAGTTATGTAACCGTCTTTAAATAGGGAAGACGTGGAAGTGTTTGGTGGTTATTAAATTCATCCCTGTTTGGATCCTAAGGAATGAATGGAGCTAAGCTAAACGCTAACATAGTGGCGCCGCACTAGAGTGATTAAGTGCATGCACTGAGATGGGAGAGATACGTTGCAACTCATCTAAGTTGAGGGAAGAACATAGTGGAATATGGAAAAATGGTGGCGTTTTCCTTGTAAGTGCTTATGCCGTATCCTGGGATGACTAAACAAAACCTTCGAGGGTGGATACCTTGCTTCTGCATCTGCTGTTAGCTTTGTGTGTGGGTTTGTGTGAAACTAAAGCTGCTCTTCTGATGCATCTGCTCCTCAGTGTGTCTGTGGTGAAATGAAACGCACCCAGACAGCTGGACTGCATCATGGGAGAAAATTATCCCTGTTATTATGACTCCCAAAGTAGTTCAGCCACCCGCACAAAGCAGGGGATTCCCTAAAATACTAGCAGGCTGGTGCCAGTCTGAGGCCTGGCAGAGAGCGGCTGCAGCAAAGCCTTCTGGGTAGTACTATTTCAACCGGGTAACATCTCCTTATTTGGAGATTAACTTCCTGGTTGTATTCATCCTTGTACCTGTTATGGTAGCTACGTCTTGATCTCATGTTGCCAGATAATCTGTACAAAATAAGTGTGTGAAAACAATAATCATTAAAATGTAACATTTTTCTTTTTCTTAATTCGACTGAGCTAGTTTGACATCAACTGCATTCAGGGGAGTTTTGGTAATCAATATTTGGCAAGAGTAAATTGTTGTACATTGTTCTGCTTGGGTGGGATTTTGGGTTTTGAAAAGAAACCTCATAAAATCGTCAGAATGCAGAACCAGCCCATGAGAACATATAACAATAATGTCAAGCTAAAGACACGAACGCTCCTGTGGATCTGCTTGACATTTTATCCCACTACTCTGACTGTCTCACAATTCTGACTTTCTTTTTTTTTTTTTTTATAGTTACATCTTGCAATTGTGACATTTATCTCAAAAATTCAGGTTTATCTCATAATTCAGACGTTTGTTTTCCTCTCAGTTTATGTCTTGCAATTCAGTTTTGTCCTCACAATTTATTCACACTGATGAAAAGCACACATTCATGGTTGACATTAAAAAAAAAATGTTACAAAAAGATGCAAACTCAGAATTTATGGTGAAAACGGCTTCAAAACAATATTTTTATGTGTTTAATACAATATAAGCTCAAGAATGTTTTAGTAAACAGACATATTAAAAAATAAACTTTTTTTATCTATACCCTACTAAACATTTCCCATCTGTCACCTTTTATTTAATGGATTCTGGGAGTGTCTTCACCATGAACAAAGCAATGCTGCAAGGGATGCTGTCTTGGATTTTGAACAAAACGACTTGCTTGGAAGGTAGCATAAATGTACTAACTTATACCAATGACAGATGCATGAGGGCAAGTAGAGACACACTTTTGCCCAAGTCCTCAAAAGACAGTCATGCGAAGAAGATTTTAGCCCCAGATGGTTCAAGTCTGTAATAATCATTCACTGGTCACGCCAAATTCAGAGGCCAATCCCTTCACACACACGCACAAATTACAGGCAGACTGTACTGAAATACAGGCTTTTGAGTTGGAGGTAAACACTTTCCCTTTGCCACTTTCCCAGAGAACATCCTGTGCTGAATATTCTGCATGAAAACATCCTGATGACTCAAAAAAGACTACAAATACACTGAGATTCCGATATGTTTGAGAAGGTTGTGTTTGCTTAAAGTGCCCCTATTATGCCTTTTCAAATATGATCTTTCATGCAGTGTGTCATGTAGCTGTATGTGAACATAAAC
>JAUMHE010000021.1:40577-57050 GCA_032359235.1 Enteromius mattozi
GTGTACGTGAGTGTCTACCACCCGTTTGATCTGTTCTTGTGTTCCTTTTTGATTAAAACCACATTATCCACAAGATCTACGTTTGATGTACCTTTTGTGCCAAGACAACCCTGACACCTTCACAACCTCGTTTTCATTCCAGTCAAAATTGAAATATGGTGCTACACTGACTGAAGGTTTATAACTGTCTTTTCTGTTGTGGAAATGCATGTAACAGTTCCAGATGGAGCACTGTCTTTTTGAAAACAGGACTAATGACTGCAGCACATCATCTTTTCCCAGAGGGCCTGACTCAGACCATCACAGACCACCAGCATCTCCTCACTTAGCCTTGAGCATGTGCTATAAATACATCCCTTGCTGGGGAACTTCCTCCTTTTGACTGCGTTTGTCCTCATTCCTCCCATGCACATTTCAGGCTGTATATACTTTTGTGCGTGAGGATTACAGGGGTCTGTCGCCAGGCAGACCGGCGCTGCAGGGATTGGATGTCCACAGATCTCTCTATCGTGACATCTCCAAGACGCCCGTCAAACTCGAGGGAAGGGCGGCTGGAGGAATACTTTGTACTGGGATTCGGTGCGGTACTTCTGCCTTCGTGCTGCTTTTCAACGCGACACAAAGAGTTACTAATCCGCAGCTCAAAGGAGCGAGCTTTCCTGTGTAATTACAGATGCAATACAAGCCTCTGTCTGCAGGGCAATTACTGCTGACACACACGAGACAGGCCAAGAGCGCTGGAGACAGATGTCAACACGGCATCAAAGGAATTCTTCACATTTCCATACAAACACTGGGGAGAAGGGGAACGTTGCTTTCCTCTTACTATTTTATTCCCTGCGTGAATGGACACACAAACAGCCTTTGACAAGTAGTCTCAAAATTCCTCTGTGTGCTAATGGGGTCCCTGCATGGTTTCGTGCTGACATCACTGCTCAAAATGCTTCTCGCTAATTTCATATTATTGTGATCGGCCAGCTGTGGCTGAATCACCGAATCCCCAAATCATTCCGATCCCAAGGGCCTGGAGACCCTTTGACCTCAAAGCTCTCCTGCTGGATTACCAGAGCTTTGTGTGTGTGTGAGTGTGTGCACATGAACACTTGACGGAATGAAAGCAGAGAGCAAGTAGTCGGTGAGAGAGAAACTGAGACAAATGGAAGAGATAAAAGAGAAGTGTTTTTTTCTGTTAAGGAGTGTGAGAAAAAAGTAAAATAATGAAACTGCTTCTTTTCAGTCCCACTTAGTCCTCTATCTTCCAATATGATGAAAGCCTGAAATGTTTACTATGTGTAGGCATGTGAATATAAATGTTGCTATGCAAGCTCAATTTTGTCTCAGTATTTCATTTCATAATGCAATGCAAGTAATGCCATTAGCAATTATACACTCTTGTAAAAAGAAGTACACTTTAGCATACTTTTAAGCAAGTACTTGTTTGTGGAAGTAATGTAAAGTCATGTGATGATGCTAAAAAGAGCATTATTTTGTGCATTTTGTTTAATGCAATGTATGTGGTTTAAGGTGCAAAAAACACATTATTTTCCACATACTGTACATTATTGTTTCTCCTCTAAGCCCCGCCTCCTGAAATGGGTCGATTTGTATAAAGCTCATCATTCTAAAAAAGCAAGGTGTGCTCTGGTTGGCCAGCTATCAAGTGCACTGTGATTGGCCGAATACTGCAAGCTTCTCATGGAAATGTTACACCCCTTCCTATAACGTAATACCGCGTCCCAGCATTATGACACCAAAACAATAAAACACATTACAAATGAGGCATTTGTTGCATCCAGTGGGGACATAATTACTGATTATCATGACTTAGTACTGTCTTTTTACGCGTCACGTTCCATCGCACCTCGTAAACATAACACCATGTCTGCATTTGTGATCGGAGCAACGACAAACAACAAGCAATACCCTTCACTGCTCAAACCTGAGTGGTAAGTAGCAGGTTCTTTTAATAAGAAAACGTAAAATACTTAAAGGTTGTGAGTCAGAAGCACCAGACTGTCCTTGCAGAGGTAGAATTGCTCCACTTTATAGTCTCTGTGCACAGCCAGCATAGGCTACTCTCCAGGTTTTAGGAGTATGTAGTTTTATGTAATTATTGGCTGCTATAATGGTATAATTGTGTATATGTTTCATCATTGCATGAACCAGTTCATTGATCATGGAAAATAATAAAATGTTCCCTTTGTCTGTGGCTCTGGAAATAAAAAAGTGAAGTTTCTTGCACAGACTGATAGTTTCACTTCAGAAGACCTCAATATATAATGTCAGGAGCCATGGGTATTAATTTAGTTTTTCTTGACATGCTTATTCTCAAAAACCAGCAGCTGCTGACGTGTATTTTATGAATCACTAAGGACTATAGTTCAGCTAAAAACTTTACTGTTCTACTGAAGAAAAAAGCCATCTTAGATGACCAAATGTGGATGACTAAATTGTGAGCAAATTTTCATTTTCAAGTGTACTGCTTTTTCAAAAGAGCTGGCATGAGAATCCTGTTTTGGCCTTAAGCGTTTGTAGCTTGGTCAAATTAAGTTTGCTTCAAAAGAATGGAAAACCTTGGTTCATGCTTCTTTATGCCAGGTTATCTTGAAACAAACTAACTAAGCCACATTTGAAGAAAGGGACCTTGGACTGAAGATGCATGTAAGAGTCCAAAATGAACACAAAGCCACAGCTAGTTGCGCGTCAGTTCTGTGTTTGCACTCCCTGCTGGGACTAGTAAAAGTCAATAATCTTCTTATTAGCATAGAAGATTCATACCATGAGAAATCCATGTATGTTTTATTTTCTGAAGCAAGTTCATTGCAGTGTCAAACATGCTCTCAGAATGAAAAAAATCTTTCATCTAAAAGGGTTAACAATCTTTGAGCATTTGGCAGCACAGGACAGTACTGTGAAACACGTTTAGAAACAATCCTTGAACTTGGACTGCAGTCAGATTTGAATTTGTTTTCAGAATTTGTCAAAATGTGATGCAGCTTTACTTAGAGGCTGTTACAAAAATGATCTTAAATGCATGCATTAAAACTATATTTAACCAGACCACAAACCCAAGTCTATTTGTGCAAACAATGAAGCATTTAACATGTGAATATATAATTTTACAAATGTTGTCAGGCAAAAAGCTTTCTACATTTATTCAAGTAAAGCTTGATTGTGCAATTTACACAACTTGGGGTCATGAGCTGTCTCTTTACAAAATAATTTGACTTATTATCCACAGAATTTTTTTAACTAAATCTTAAACTGTGAAAAAACAGTTTGTAAATGAATTTGTACACTTGTGTCCTATGTCAGAGCTATTTTAATTATAAAAGACTCTGACAAAGCAAGATGGCATACGACTGAAAAAGACACAGACCCACCAGTTAACACCAGTCCTACGAACTTAGTAAAAAAGCAACAATTCTCACGTATTCTACATGTGTGACATCATGAGTTTGCAGAGCATTTATCTGCAGAATGTTGAGTTAGTCTTAATCAATCCCAACCTAATTCCAGATTGACAGTCTCCAGAGCTTTCTGCTGCTCGAGTCTCACTCCTAAAAAAGGAACCACAGACTCTGGGCTAATGAGCCTGGCACGACTCCAGAGCTCCGGGGCTAATGGGAGGATGTACAGTATCAGAGCATCGTCAGAATAAACTCAAGGGTTTATACTGTAGTTTATGTCAGCTTGCTCGCGCTCACTGCATATGTTCGTTAAATAAACAAATGGAGTAAATGGAGATTAAATGTTTGTGGTTTCATCATAAGGCAGTGTAATATAGTCTGTTTATGTTAAGGAGTTGTTTCCTTTCGGGAAAAATGTTTGGAAAAATATTCAACCACATGCCATTTACAGCTTGGTTAACTTTATTAGAATAAAGACAAATCCTATTTATTTCAGTGAAACTCAATCAGACAGTTTATTTCAGTGAACCAGTTAAAATAAAAATAAAAAACTTCAATGGATATATATATATATATATATATATATATATATATATATTTAAATTCTATTAAATCACTACATTAGAAATCATTAATATGCAGACTTGCTCGTCAAGAAACATTTCTGACTGTTATGTGCTGCTTCATAATTTTGTGAAAACCGTAATACACTGAATATAAATATATAAACTAAATGTTGTTCATCTGAACTCCATTTATCAAAGAATCTTTAAAATCACAATCACAACTAATTTCAGCAATAATAACGATAAAATATCATTATTAATAACCTCCAATAATAGCTGAGCAGCAAATCAGTATATTAGAAAGATACTTTAAGGATCATGTGACACTGAAGACTGGAGTAATGATGATAAAAAATCGGCTTTAACGTAAATTCAGAAAACATTTCAAATTTAAAGAATATTACTGTTTTTACTGTATTTTTGACTAAATAAATGATGCCTTAGCGAGCATATAAGACTATATTCAACTTGTCTGAATCAAAAAATGAATGCAATTTATCAAAGAAAACACAAGCACGCAATCACGTGTCACTTAAATAATTTATTTACCACCAGAGCACCACAACAGTAATGTGTTACAATACATCATAGTGGGTCAACAATATCAACATCATTATCATCATCATAGACAACAATAACAATAAACAGCTCTAGCGTGACAATGCTGGTGTCTCCTTCCACTTCCTGTGTCTGCAGGAAGTCCACTGGCATTCTTGCCCTAATACAAATAAAATAAGTGTCACCTAAAAAAACGGACATTGCTCTTTTAATCTGATCTGCCACCAGTTTCTCTCTAACACTGGTTAAGATAGGGACTAGTTAAAAGGGGACCCTCCACCTGGAAGCCACTCACATCATCAGCTCATGTTATGTGGGTGAAGCTATAACTACGAATAAAAACCAACAAACAAAAGTTACAAATAAAAAAATGTAGAAATAAAATAGTCAGTGCAATTCTTCGTAACAAAGGATCACTTTCTCTGAGAGAAAACAAAATCACAAATTCAGGACGACACTTTTGAGATGTGTAGAAAGCGTTTTTCCATGATAAGCGTTATGGACGTCATCGTCCGCGGTGGCTGCAGTGCATTCGTCAAGCTGGCTCTGCACAACATGCTCAAAGGATGTTACCGTCTCTCACTTACACGTCCGTCATATGTCTGTTCACATTCTTCAAATCCTTTCATCAAAATCTCTGACTTTACTAAAGTTACTCACTCTTCTCACATCAATAGCTATGTTTACATGCACCCAAATCATCCGTTTAGAACTGGACTGGACTGAAAAGCCTTTATGTAAATGATTCAATAAAAAAAAACTTCTGTAACACTTTATTTTACGGTTGCACCTATTAGTTGCTTATTAGCATGCATATTACTATAATATTAGCCATTTAGTACTGCTAATTAAGCACATATTAATGTCTTATTCTGCATCCCTAATCCTACTCAATACCTAAACTTAACAACTACTGCACTAACTATTAATAAGCAGGAAATTAAGAATTTAGTGAGGGAAAAGTCAAAGTTAATTGTTAAAAAGTGTTACCTATTTTAAAGTGTTACCAAAATTTAAATCGCATTTAAAGGGGTGTTTTACAGTGCAAACACTATTTTTAGGTGGCGTAGTTACATGTACTAACCCTACTACAGTAAGTACATATAGTTGATTAATATTACTCAGTACAAATTTGTGTAATTACATTGTAACAGCGTCACCTTCAATACAGTAAAGACTGTCCTCTGCCCATCCTAAATGAACTAACTTTCAGACATGTGTTACAGGCAGCATGTCTCCCTGGGACTTTTTTGCAGGTATTGTTGTGATTTGTGTCAAGAATAAGAGCTAGCTAAACATGAATTCATAGACAAACATTTTTAAACTTCAGAGTAAGATGTTTAACGTTCTTCCACGTATACGTACATAATCATAAACACTTCTTGCTTTGCAAGCTCAGTTTCACACACTGTTAAGTTCTGAAACACAACTAAATACCACAAGTACATGTTGCATTCTCAGGGACTCTACAGTGGACTAGCATAGTTTTCTCTTCCTGGTCCGTTACTGTCATGGCAGAGCAACAGTTTGAAGAGAATCTTTCTGAGCATGGTTATATCCAGCTATCTGCATAATAATGCACTTGGATTAATGGTGCAGATGGAAACTCTGTTTGTTTCTGCGACAGTGATACAAAAATGCAATGGTTTTGCGTGTGCAACTGCGTATTTGTGTAGAGAATGTTTCTGTTTGCAATGGAACAAAACGTCTTTGGCTGCTTGGAACATGACTTATTGGTCTTGGCTTTTTTTTTACACCATGCAAGGTGGCTTAAACTATGCCTTTCTGAGCCCTGCATTAACTTTCTGGAATATTTCAACCCCCTTTCTGATGCCAACTTCTAAACAAAAGCACTTAATTTGCGCTAAACTCAAAGTTGTTTATTATTATGTTTACTTTTCGGGTTATACTTTATTTTGATAGTCCAGTTTAACATTCTACTTACTATAAGTAACTTTTAAGTAAGTAACAATTACATGTCTACTAACTCTCAGAGTAGACTGTTAGGGTAGGTTTAGGGTTAGTAGAATAAGTTGACATACACTTATAAATTTACTGATAGTATGTTGTGGAGCAATCAAAATAAAGTGTTAGAAGATATCAAGCAGATTGTCTACTAATACTCTAATGACTGCTAATTGCAAAGTTACTTACTTTTAGAAGAATGGGTCACATTTTATATTAGGTGGCCTTAATTACTATGTACTTACATTAAAAAATAAGTACAATGTACTTATTGTGGTCATTTTATATTGCAAAACAATACAATGCTGCTATTGAGGTGGGATACGGGTAAGGTTAGGAGCAGGTTTGGTGGTCTGGGTAGGTTTAAGGGTGGGTTAAGGTGTAAGGGATGGCCAACAGTGTAAATATAAATGTAATATTAGAAATTAATTACAGATGTAATTACATATAGGTATTTAAAAAAAAAAATTAGAACAATGTAAAAACATGTACACAATAAGTGCATTGTACCAAATGATTAATTTAAATGCAAGTACATAGTAGTTAAGGCCACCTGATATAAAGTGGGACCATAGAATGTCTAAAGTGCACTATCAAAATAAAGTATTACCAAATTTTTGTTCAGAATTAATGTAATGCGCGTGTAAACAAATAAGTTAAACAGTGTAAACAGAGTTTTGAGTATCTGATTCGGTCTGGATTTCGATTAGTGCATGTAAACATAGCCACTGCAAATGACCTGCCCTCGCCTCAGTCTCTGTACCAGTCTGATGACATCACTTCCTTTCAGCACTGTCGAGTTGGTGACATCACAGCTTCACCTGCTCTAATAAAGGACCGCGGGTGAAATCAAAAAGTTGCCAATTTTGCATGTTTTTTACTAGCCACCTGTATTCCAGTTTAACCAGGCACAGCATGCTCTGGTATAGCTCTAAAAGTCAGGGTCTTCTTTTCAGAAACACCTGCTTTTATGTAAATTTGTGGCTTTTGCAGCTGTTATAATTTGTGAATTGTTTTCAAACCATGTAAACAGTGCAAACACTATTTTTAGGCGGCGTAGTTACATGTACTAACCCTACTACAGTAAGTACATGTAGTTAACTAATATTACTCAGTACAAATTTGTGTAATTACATTGTAACAGCGTCACCTTAAATACAGTAAAGACTGTCCTCTGCCCATCCTAAATGAACTAACTTTCAGACATGTGTTATAGGCAGCATGTCTGCCTGGGGCTTTTTTTTCAGGTATTGTTGTGATGTTTACAAATGATTTGTGTCAAGAATAAGAGCTAGCTAAACATTAATTCATAGACAAACATTTTTAAACTTCAGAGTAAGGCGTTTAACGTTCTTCCACGTATACGTACATAATCATAAACACTTCTTGCTTTGCAAGCTCAGTTTCACACGCTGTTAAGTTCTGAAACACAACTAAATACTGTCATGGCAGAGCAACAGTTTGAAGAGAATCTTTCTGAGCATGGTTATATCCAGCTATATCTGCATAATAAAGCACTTGGATTAATGGTGCAGATGGAAACTCTGTTTGTTTCTGCAACAGCGATACAAAAATGCAATGGTTTTGCGTGTGCAATTGCGTATTTGTGTAGAGAATGTTTCTGTTTGCAATGGAACAAAACGTCTTTGGCTGCTTGGAACATGACTTATTGGTCTTGGCCTTTTACACCATGCAAGGTGGCTTAAACTATGTCTTTCTGAGCCCTGCATTCACTTTCTGGAATATTTCAACCCTCTTTCTCTTGCCAACTTCTAAACAAAAACACTTAATTTGCACTAAACTCGAAGTTCATTTGCGACAACTCTACACTTTGCGTCAATTGTTCACCAGAAGTTTTCAGCTCTTCACCAGTGTTGGTGAACAATATCATGGGTCTTATATATTACCAAACAAACAATATCTGTATTACTGAGGGAAACAAAATCAACAACAACAACAACACAAAAAAACAGAAGTGTTGGTTTGAAAAAAATGGAACAAGGGATTTTCTCTTCCGCTTGCTTCACATATAGACACCTATCACGTACTTCCAGTGTTTGCCAAACTCACATCCATAGAGTGATGAGTGGGTGATGTGACGCATGCCGTCAGGGCCGTATCCAGCACAAGTTCACACATGTGAGAGTCTGTAGGAATTACTCTGTTGTACCTCAACACCCTGCCCAGCACGCGCGTGATTGGGTTTTAAATTACTGTGTGTTTGTTCGAGTGAATGCGAGTTCTCGGAAACGGAGCCGATAGGTTCCTAGCTGCACTTGCAGGACTTGACAATCATGTTGGAGAGCTGCTCGATTTTGGGGGTTTTTCCGATGTAGTAAAGGATTGTGAGGGGTTCCAGATCCTGAGACACGCAGCAAGGAGATGCGGATGCTTCTGGATTGATGGTGTTATAGAGGCCAAGGATCTGAAACGGGACGTGAAATGCGCTTATTGAAACCATATGTAACTCATTGCTTGACAAATTTAGAACAAATCAATACCTAGAAGCTTTATATTTAGAATTATATCAATCCTCCCAAAGTAAAAACGAATGTTAACTGATAACTGAAGACTGTGTCTTACGTTGCTGTGCTGGGTGTCTGCGCTCCACAGATACGGACAGGCTCCTGCACAGAAGTTGGCGTTATAACCTTTGGGTTCGTGGATCCACCTCCAGCCCAAGTCCTTCTTGAAGTCGATGTAGAGAGAGCGTAAACAGCAGTTGTCCTGCACATTCCTGTGTGATGATATGGGAGATAAACACAGCTGATGTATGATGGTCACCGTGATTTTTCCAAGTAAGACATGATCCTAGATCAGCATTTTATGTAGATCCTGGATCAACATTACTGTCCAGAAATATAGACTTATCCCAATCCCTACCCAAAATTTATTCCTAAAATCAGTGGGAAATGATAGCTGATTAACAAAGGTGTAGAAGCACCTAACCCTGACCATAAGCATAAAACAGACATTTCCTAAAAAATTATCCCTCAAATCTGATTGGTTGATTGGAATGTTGTTCCAGGAACATCTTGTACTTCGTGAAATCACGCTTATCGATGTATAACACCCAACTTTCTTTGTTGGCACATTTTTGGTACACTTTCAAACTACAGTATATGCACTTGCATCAACAAATGAGTGCAATATACTTATTGTATTCATATTTTATTTGCAAAACACTTTTGCTGCAATTGAGGTGGGATACGGGTAAGGTTAGGTTAGGTTTGATGGTATGGGTAGGTTTAAAGGTAGGTTAAGGTGTAAGGGATGGTCAACACTGTCAGTATAAATGTAATTACAGATGTAACTACATAAAGGTATTTTTAAAAAATATAAGTACAATGTAAAACATGTTTGTACACAATAAGTGCATTGTATCGAATGGTTAATTTAAATGTAAGTACATGGTAGTTAAGGCCACTTAATATAAAGTAATAAGGTATAAGTTAATTTACCACTTTCTACAGTGTAGTATTACATACACATACATTTTCAACCATTTAATTTAAGTGTTCAGTCTTTAAGTTTTTGTGGACTCTTATTTTGAAGTGTTTGTTCCCCATTGTTTCTGTGTTCCCTTGTTCCTTTGCCCATCTTGTTAGTTTCCCTAGTAATTGATTAGCTCCTCCCCCTTGTTACCTTGTTATCCTGTCTATTTAAAATCCACTCAGTTCCTGATCAAACCGCCCAGTGTTGCATAGCCATTTCTGAGTTTCTAGTTCTGTGGTTTCCAGTCTGTGTTTCCTAGTTTCGACCTTGGACTATTCCGAGACGCCTGCCCTGCCTCTTCCTTGTTTATAGGATTACTCTTGGATTATCTGTTACATATCTGTTTGCCACTGTTTGACCCCACCAATTTTGACCATGTCATATATTAAAGCTTTGCATTTGGATCCGCACGCCTCTCGTCTCGTTGGCTCTGTTACAATTATGCGATCAAAAGATAAAAATTTTCACCTCAATATCTTTTTCTAAAGTAGCTCATCCGAACATAATGTGTATGGTTAAAATAAAATATAGTCTGATGGCTGTTCATTAATTTACAGTATTGAAATGAGTTAATCAGTTAAGAAAACTGAGTTATACATATCAAAAAATGAAAAGGAATCATCAGTCTATATTAACTTGCAAAATGTATATTGGATTAATGTAATTTCTCTGTGGCTAATTCATGGCTAAAATAAGCATTTTTATGCATTTGATATTTTGCACTACACAGA
Organism: Enteromius mattozi; assembly: GCA_032359235.1. Lineage (NCBI taxonomy): Eukaryota > Metazoa > Chordata > Actinopteri > Cypriniformes > Cyprinidae > Enteromius > Enteromius mattozi. The sequence goes on from JAUMHE010000021.1 coordinate 51,303, forward strand.
TTTCTGAACAGTCAAATGCTTTCAAAATGAAAACATCCCTTCCTCTAATGTAATATATATCTTGCATTTGAATAGACTGCAGCAAATCATGGCTCACAGATGTGATGTGGTTAATGTCTATTAACAAAAAACAAAAGAGACGAGTCCTTCGAGACGTCCCGCCCAAACCTTCTATTCCAATAGGAAATTTGTCAACACCGGAAAGAAAACACTCTTTTCACTCTTTCAAGTGATTTCTTAAAATCCTGAATTCTGGCCAACACTTCTAATCAGATCAATCCGCTCTTCACTGAACTTCTTCTCAATGTTAAGTTTCTTTTTATGATTTGGAGACACATGTCTGCTAGTTTCTCAGCTTGTTAATACTGGATGCTCTGATGGAAGCCGATATGTCAGGAAATATAAAATGAACAGCACATTTGTATAATGGGAGTGAAAACGTGATTGCGAAAGCAATAGGCTGGATGAGCGAGAATAAAGATAACTTTTATTAAAAGACAATCGAGCCACTTTTACCTTTAATCCAACAGTAAGAATTGTGTAGTCTGGATTGATAGGTGGTCCGGTCTGCTTTAATACGCGGCCCGCCGATTGCATAATACTGGACTGAAGTCTGGCTGTTTATAACTAATGACAGATGAGTATCTATAGACCCAGAAGCAGTGTACTGTGATGCAGACTGTGAGGAGGTGGTACCTGGAGCAGAAGGCAGCGTCCAGAGCTCGTTTCTGTCTGTGGCTCTTGTGCTGTGACTCCAGACGGTAAGACGGGAGCAGCATCAGCAGCAGGTGCGGAGACTGACCGCTGTGACGACGCTTTTTAAACATCTTCAGATCCCCGCCGTGCACAAAGCTGTCATCTATGCCTGTGAACCGCACAGACACCAGACAATGGGTTAGACTGCTAGATAAGACATTACTGTATCTCAAACAGAGCAGAGCAGTACAGCAAGATATGGGGTATGTTTTACAAGAAACTACTATTTCAATCTTTCAACTTCAAAATTTCATGCTTAATTCAATGCATTATTTTTTAATTTGTGAAACTGACTCTTTTCTTTTCTTTTCTTTTCTTTTCTTTTAGTTTAGTGTAGGCTCAGTTTACAGATAATGAATGAACTAATTACTTTTTTACACTGAAAAAAAGGTGAAATAACCAGGACGTTTACTTAAAGGACTTCGAAAAAAATTTAATCAAGTTATTTATTTTAAACCTATTTTGTTAAGTTGGTATAAATTAAAATATTTTTGATTAACATCAAAACAAATGTAAGGTTTAAATCTAAACCATAAATATAATTTGATATACTTACTATATAGTTAGGGTTAGGGTAAGTGTTTGGTTTAGGGTTATTTGCATGCAATTATGCAAAAGTTATTATTATACTAGTAAGTGCATGTAACATGTAACAATGACACCTTTAAGTGTTACCAAATATTGTTTGAAAAAACGTTATTATTATTATTATTATTATAGGATCGGCTCAAGGAGAAGCACCAGCATGTGCCCATCTAACTTCTTCAGTTAAAAGCAAAAAGTATGTGACTAGAAGCTGGAATCTAGACAAAGGGTGGAGACGTTCAAATATAAGCTAGTTTTCATTTGTTTAACATTTTTTGGTTACTACATAATTCCCATGCCTCTGTTTGTGTTGTTTCACAGTTGTGATGACTTTATTATTATTGTAAAACGTGACAAATAGGCCTCATCTAGAGTGAGTAGGTGTGTCCAGACTTGTGTGCTTTTAAGTGCACTTGTTTTGAATTTATTTAATGCATTTCATGCCTTAACCAAATCCAATCCTTTCTGAAAAATAAAGTAAATATATATATATATATAAATCAAATCTGATGGACTCTAGGAAGAATCAGAAACATTGATTTCCATTTTTTCCCCCAACACACACACACACACATACAGAAACCCCCGCCCAAAGCCACCTGCAAAGCGCGCCTCCAGCTCCTCGCTCTTGTTGGGGATGATGTAATTATTTGACGGCACAAATGTGCAGCAGGGACAGTGCAGGCTGATCTTGAATCCATTGTTTCTGTCTGGTGGGAGAGAGAAAGAGTGAGAAACACACACATGCACAGCAAGGTCAGATAATCTCCAGCAGATAAATGAGCTCATCTCTGGATCTGGCCCCTGATGCAGATCTAGCCCACTCCCATCATCCCTCAGGAGTCACACACACACACACACACACAGCGTCACTGCCGTCTCTCAGCTCCAGCATTCATCACAATGCTGAAGATTTCGATCGCTCTCCTGCGTACAGTGATGGAGAGCCGCTGGGCTCGCGTGTTATGAGCTCAACCCTCATCATTACTAGTGCTATTCTTGAGCACTCTGAGAAGCCATGAAAACTCAAAACTGCATGCACAAACTGAAAATACAGAAAAGGCTAAATCCATTACATTTACAGTACTGATGGCTGCTTTTGCTTTGGTGTGTTATTCGGAAATATTGATTGTAGGTGTTTACATTTCCAAACGGAATTTGAATAAATATACTTTGTCAAGTATCGTAAATTAAATTTAAACTGAATGTAATATTTTTGGACTTACAGTAAATTATAAAAATATTATAGTTTCTGTTGATTAAATCAGTCTCTTTGTAATAACTTACTGGTTACACTTATAAATAATATAGATTGTTCTGTTTACTAATGAAGTCACAAACAGGTTTGCTAAACTAAAATACACTTTAATGCAAGATATTATATTTTGAACTAGAATTTATTATTTATATTTATATTTATATTAATATTCTGCTATCATGTTGTTACGATCACCAGCCAGAGTGCCCTCGACCTCCACCAGAGGGCACTCCACCCCGGACAGTTATGTGTGTTACCCCTGTCTGTGTTTCTGCATTGTACTCTAAGGACTCTTATTATGAAGTGTGTTCCCCACTGTTTCAGTGTTTCCCCTGTTCAGTCTCTGCCCCCTTGTTAACCCTTTAAAAGTTGTTTGTGTTCGTTAGTCAAACCGCCGAGTATTAAGGTTTCCTTGTACAAAGCGTTTCCCTGTGTTTTTTGCTCTCGTCGTGTTTTCAGTGTATTTCTCCCGTGTACCGATCTCTGCCTGGTTTTGGATATATCTCTTTGTCTTTGCCCATTGGATTTTGTTGTTTGCTGATCGTCCGACCTTTGCTACCCATCTGGATTATTCTTGTGTTTTGCCTACAGCACTCCTGTCTGCTGTTTTCTGACCCTGCCTGTTGTACCACATACTTCAATAAAAAAGCTCGCAAATGGATCCGCACGTCCCTGTCTTGTCCGTTACAGAATACTTGGCCACACAAGGACCCAGCAGCTTTTCCGAGGGATTCAGGTCAGATATGGACACCACCAGGACACTATTCACCCCCTCAAGCAAGGTACACTTTCTCTGGAGACTCATATCCGTGCGTTTCTGGCTATCATTTTAATAGAGGTTTTTTGTGACGGTCTCAGCTGAGACGCTGGCGTCATCAATTGTGGCTTATTTGGATTGTGCTCTTTTGTGCGTGGGCTCTTCGTTTACTGTGGGGGTCATTAAGAAATGTGACTGTCTACGTCATGTCTACATCTAAAATGGCAGACGCCCTGGAGCGCAATCTCAAAATGGCGGACGTGCCGGAGTGCGATCTCAAAACAGAGGACATCACGGCGTTCCGAGGAGTCAAGTGCTTCGAAGAGTCAAGTCAAGTTACAGTCCATCTTCAAGAGCCAAGTCCATCCACAGCAGATCCCCGCAAGCCCAGTCAAGCCATGGTCAGCCATCATAAATTGAGTCAAGTCGTCGCTGGTGTTCGGAAGCCAAGTCAATCCACGACCCATCAACACAAGTAAAGGTTTCATAGCTCCTTACAATTCAAGTCAAGTTGTTATAGATCTGCATATGCTAAGTCAAGCTAATGTTAATCCTCAACTGTCAGGTCAAGTCCGCACCGATCATCACGTCATCACTGCTCTGCCAAAGCTACGCCACATCCCGTCAGATCAGTCAGGGCCACGTCATGTCAGCTCCGATCTGCCAGAGTCAAAGAAAGTCTCCTTTGCTCATCCAGAGCCACAGCACAAGATGGCTGCCGACCCAGAGCCACAGCCAGAGCACAAGATGCCCGTCAACCCCGAGCCACTGCATGAGATGGCTGGCACATCTGAGCCTTCAGCCAAAGTGGAACTCAAGCCACAGTCTTCAGCCACCATGGATGCCACGTCAGCGTACCCGGGCATCATGAGTGTTGCACGTGAAGAGACCAGGGCTTTCCAAGGGCGTATGAGGGTGGTGTCAAGTTTGGTGGACCCCCCTTTGGGTCACTTTGGTCATGACAGTTGTCATTTTGAGTGTGTGGGCCACTCACTGTGCTCCCAAGAGATGGAAACCATCTCTGAGACCTTGTCATGCCTAGTCAAGGCTACGGAGGCCATTGAACTCTTGTCTTGCCCTGCCATGGCCAGAAGGGCCGCCATTGAACTCTCGTCATGCCTATTCCCGGCCATGGAGGCCAATGAACTCTTGCCCTGCCCTGCCACACCCAAAAGGGCCGTCATAGAATCCTTACCTCACCCTGCTATGGCTAAAGAAGCCGCCCATGAGTCTTCATCATGCCTAGTTATGGCCACGGAGGCCGTTGAATCCTCGTCTTGCCCTGCCACAGCCGTAAGGGACGCCATAGAACCCTCGCCTTGCCCTGCTACGGCTATGGAAACCGTCTCTGAGCCCCTGTCATGCATTGTCACGGCCAAGGTGGCTGTTGAACTCCTATCCTGTCCTGTTTCGGCCATAACGGCTGCCATTGACCTCTCGCCCTGCCCTGTCACGGCTAAGGAGTCTGTCTCTGAGTCCTTGCTATGCCTAGTCACAGCCATGGAGGCTGATAACGCTTCACCCTGCCCAGTCACGGCTATGGAGGCCGTCATTAACCTCTCTGTGCTCTTTGTTTCAGTCACGCCTGTTCTGCCCTGGTGTCCTGTGGCTCAGCCCTGGCCTTCTGCTCCCTCTGCTCTGCCCTGGTGGGCCTCTGTGCCGCCTGTGCCACCCTGGAGGGCATCTGTCCCACCAGATCCACCTTGGAGGGTTTCCGAATCATCGACTCCACTCTGGTGGGCCTCTGTCCCGCTGCTCTCAGCCTCAGCCACAGAGGCCGTTGTTAACCTCTCTGTGCCCTCCGTTCCAGTCCCGCTGGCTCCGCCCTGGAGGGCTGCTGTCCTGCCGTCTGCTCCGCCCTGGAGGGCTCTAGTTGTATTTTCAGTGTATTTCTCCCGTGTATTGATCTCTTCCTGGTTTTGGATATCTCTCTTTGTCTTTGCCCATTGGATTTTGTTGTTTGCTGATCGCCCGACCTTTGGTACCAATCTGGATTATTCTTGTGTTTTGCCTACACCACTCCTGTCTGCCGTTTTCTGACCCTGCCAGTTGTACCACGTCCTTCAATAAAAAGCTCGCAAATGGATCCGCACGTCCTTGTCTCATCCGTTACACGTTACTTTTAAGTATATATATATATATATATTTATTTTTTTTTAAAGGTATGTTTTGTAATTTTGTTGTGTGTTTTTCCATTTTAAATTAGTTTTGTTGTTTTCAAATATGTTTATGTCTAAGTTTTTATCATTTTTAGTGCTGTCAATTAACTGGAATTAATCACATCCAAAATAAAAGTTGTGTTTACATAATATATGTGTTATGATTCATGTCTGTTCGGTCCTGGTTCTCCCCTGTCTTTGTGATTTTGGTTTAGTCCTGTCTTGCCCTTATT
>JAUMHE010000021.1:118762-130147 GCA_032359235.1 Enteromius mattozi
AACCGAGCCAAAACTATATCCTCATTGAAATCCTGGCCAGGACGCGTCCGGGGAAAATGGCACGTATGGTCACCCTAGGTAAGAGGCCAAGAACTAAGTTTCAAACACTGTAGAGTTTTCTAAGGAGAAAGGGGGTAGAGCACTGCTTGTTAGACTATTACAAAGCAGCTCAGTTAAGATCATTAGTGTGTTGTTTTAACACAGATTATACAGCAAAATTGAAATATCTGGAAATTTCACAGCTAGCTATACCACTGTTAGGTAGCAAAACTATGTATAAGCAGTATTTTAATAGCTTAAATCAATGGACTAATGTTCCGTTTAAAATTTGGTTTAAGGAATGTAAATCGCCTTCACTTGAAAGACAGTCAAGGCTATTGAGATGGGTCGCCTTTGACCCTGACTTTAAACCAGCAAAGTCTGATGGGAGGTTTCAATCTTGGTATAGGCTTGGCATCACTACTTTTAGTTCAGTTTCCTCAAAGGGAGAATTAGATAGTTATCAGGAGATCTCCGAAAGGTATGGTTTGGAAAAATGTGATTTTTTTAGGTATCTACAAACTAGGACTTACTTCAACAGTAAAATAAGATATTTGGAAAAGCATGAACCCAACTTAATTTATTGATGTCTATAAAAATAAAAATAATAGAATTAGTCTCAAAACTTTATTCATCTATCCAATCCATAAAGAACACTCAACCAGGGGGATTAGATTAAAATGGGAGAGAAGCAAGAGTTACTATTTCAGAGGAAGAGTGGTTGAATATCTGCTCCGTCCAAGCTACTTCTACCACTGCAGCTCTGGTATGTGGAGAGAATTCTGCTGGAAGAACCTTATAAGATATTTCATAACCCCCAAGTCAAAATCTTTTCAGTGTCAGGTAGTGGTTTGTGCTGGAGGAAATGTGGGGAGCTAACAGCAGACCACTTTCATATATTTTGGAGCTGCCCCGTTATCCAGCTTTACTGGCAGGAGGTAACACAAGTAATATATAATATTTTTAATGATGCAATTGATTATTCTTTTTCTACAATTTATCTGGGTAATTTACCAGCTCAAATGGCAGGGAGAGACAAGTATTTATTAAAGATACTATTAGCAACCAGCAAGAAAGCTGTAATGCGAAAGTGGCTCCAAGCTGAACCTCCAACAAGGACTGAATGGCTGGACATTGTAACCAGCGTTCAAAATATGGAGAGAATCACTTTTGCATTAAAACTACAGATGGACACATTACTTCAATACTGGGCTAAATGGGTTGTGTTTATGTCTTTGTTTTCTGTAATGTGATTTTTAAATGCTTTTGTTAATATGACCTTCACCGGTGACCAGTCACCAGTCAGTTGTCTGCCAAGTTCTGTTCTTATTCTTTGTTCTTTTTTTGTGGAAAAAAAGAAAAAAAAAAGAAAATCATGCCACTGAAATGCACTTTCATGAGATCGGGTCATTCACTTTCACATCTTCTCGAGCAAATACACACAATATTATATCACAATGTCTTGATGAGTATCCAAGTAAACACAATCAATTAAATAAATATAAACAGTTAAGAAAATATTGAATGTAAAAATGTAAAAAAAACTCTTAAAGTTCTTAAATAACATGAGAAAAATGTCTCTTCATTCTTAAAGTTACAAATAGCATGAGAGAGGTTTGTCTTCAATGTTAGAGGTTTAATCATTTTTTTGATAGGTCAGCCACCCATGTGTGTCAGTATAACGGATCCAAGCATTTCTTATATTAGGCTAATAATGTTAATGAAACAACAACAGAGAAACAGATAATCACTCACTGCTCTTAACTAAGTAGGCAAATTACGTCATACGATAATAGAGTTTTCATAAGCACAGTAAAATACTTTTTATTTAGGTCATCTATCGTTTCTCTGAGGGCTAAGCCCCCCTAAAAATTCAATCCTAGAACCGCCCCTGAGTTGTGTTGTCTGCTGCATTAAATGCTCAAGCTCTTTAAAGCAGGATGGATTCTGATTGGCTGTCAGTGTTTTTATCGTTCTTCAACTGGACAAAAAAAAAAACATTTTGATGTGATTCCTCCAATATTGCTTTTCTGTCGTTATTGTTTTAGTTCTGATGTTAACGTCACTGTTTTCATAGAAATAGAAAGATTATTAAAACTTTATAGTTAAAGGATATCATTATCATCTTTGGTGTGAACGGCCCTTTAGGATGGGTTGAAAGGGCATTCTTCACAAAGCTTGTGGACTTCAATGCTCCCCTATTCACTACGTCATCTGAAAGAGTGGCGTTTTTGTATTTCTCTGTAAACACATAGAAAAGTTATGCATGTTATTCATTTGAAAAATTCACTTGCACAATGTACATTTAACAAGAGTTCTGTTGTTTGCTTGTGTTGTTTTATGAAAAAAACCTCTAAATGCCAGGAAACAGGAAATACTGAAGCCAGTGCAATTAATAGGCATTTGTAGATGCCAGATGAAAGCGTATTGTGATGGGGTTTGATGTGTGTGTGTGTGTAGACAAGCGTGTGGAGAAATGGCCGCTGATGGAGTCTCCTCTGCCCACGCTGGCCATCAGCTCCTCGTACCTGCTGTTCCTCTGGCTGGGGCCCAAGTACATGCAGGGCCGAGAGCCCTTCCAGCTCAGGAAGACCCTCATCGTCTACAACTTCAGCATGGTCATCCTTAACTTCTTCATATTCAAAGAGGTGAGCTCACCCAAACTCACAGCTTCACAGAAAACACCACTAGTTCTTGTATTTTCACATTTCAGCTTCGGTTCTGCTTAGTTTTTATAGTTCATGAATAATTTCTTTTATCATTTGTGAAAATGATCATTTAGACTTTTCAGCTCACAGCAACATAACCTGCAATCATTTCTTTAAAGAAACCTTTCTACCTGGGTTAACCCATGGAAAGCACTATTGGTGCTATGCATGAATATATTTTGATTGAATCAAAAATATTAAATAATATAAATAAAACCAAGATTAAGATGTTAGTTAGATGTAAGTTTCCTACATCTGACTATAATCAAAACACCTGTGTTTATTAGAAGCTACATACTTTTGATCCACACTAGGTAACGTCAGCACAGTGCTGTCCGTTAAATGTGCTATAAATGTACCGCTGCTGCTATATTTAGCAGTAAATTGAAGCAACAATCGCTCTGGGTGTTTATGATTCAGCAACATCGACTTCATTTAAACAGAAACACTGATGATCAGATTTGAGAAATGAATGAAATTAGACTAGCCAACATAGATTGAAATGTGAAAAATAACATCATTTTCTAATATTTCATCTTATTTTTTATTGTATTGCACATTCACAGTTTTGGTTTCCTGCTCATTCTTTTGAAAAGTCACATTTTTTCATTAAATGAATAATTCTCCCAAAAATTACAATTTCCTGAAAATGTATTCATCCTTCCAAGATGTAGATGAGTTTGGATATGTGGAGAAATGTGTCCCTGCATCAGTGTCTCAGTAATGGATGTGAATGGGTGCCGTCAGAATGAGAGTCTGATAAAAACATCTCAGTAATCCACAGCACTCCAGTCCATCAGTTAACATCCGGAGAAGAGAAAGCTGCGTGTTTATAAGAAACAAATCCATCATTAAGACTTTTTTTTACTTTAAACTGCTAATAAATACACAGCCATACTTCATAATAACACTTCTTCCAGTGAAAAAGAAATCTTGTCTAAATAAATGGAGAAATCAGCACAGATCGAGCACCGTTTACAAGCCAGAACAGCTCTGAACAAATATGTGGGTGGATTTTCTATGTGAGAGACAACGGGATCTGGACTTGAGCAAGTGTTTTTATAAATGATGGACTATTTGTTTCTTGCAAAGCTTTTCTCTTCTCCGGATGTTAACTGATGGACTGGAGTGCTGTGGATTACTGTGGTGTTTTTATCAGCTGTTTGGACTCTTATTCTGACGGCACCCATTCACTGTAGAGAGCGAGTGATGTGATGCTACGTATCTCCAAATCTGAAGAAGAAACAAATGATGGTCATGTTTTGATGAACCAGTGCTTTAACATACATCTTTTTTCAGTGATAGTCTTTGTCTTTTCACATGGCAGTGGATTTCATTAGTAACCTTGCTAGAGATGCTGTCTGTTTTATTCATATGATGAAGAAGCTAATGATGAGGAATTGTCCTTTATATAAAATAGTCCAAACGTCTGTTGTATTTCAGCTCTTCCTCGCAGCACGAGCGGCCAACTACAGCTACATCTGTCAGCCCGTGGACTACTCCGACGATCCCAATGAAGTGAGGGTGAGTGTGCTGATCACAGACGGTGCGCTGCTCTCTTCTGCTCTCCGGTTACCGGCCCAAAGTGTGTTACTGGAGCGAGAAAACCAGGGAGTTCGGTTTCACTCTGTGACATCACATTAACACACGCACACACACACACCGTCTGGCTTTCACACTCACACACTCGTAGATCCGTTACAGCTTGAGGTGAATTAGGATGCAGAATTGTCATTTAAATTTGGATGAGTAGATTTTAAGAAAATATTTTTCATATACATTTTAGCCTAATCATTTCTTTGAGTTCTTCTAAAAGAGAGATTTTGCCCAGCTGTGACTTTCAATGTGCAAATATGAAGTCATAATTGTGTGAGGACACAGATTATCGAAAACAGCTGAATCTTTGATTTAAAGGGGTCGTGACTTAAGAAATCTTTGACGTGTAAGAGGTCATTTTGCTATAAAAACATCCTGGAGGTTTTTGAGCTCAAAACCTCCTCATTAGTCCAAAAACCATTCTGATGGAAAAAATCATTATAAGTGCACCACAGGAAACATTATGAAATAGGCTAATAAAAAAATAATAATAATAATAAGTGAAGTTCATGACTGCTTTACAGTGCATTTTTATATCAGTTTAATTAAAAATCATGTCATTTTAAAACGTGTCTAATAGCAAATATTGTGGCTTTTATTAATTATTATTGTCATCGCTTATTTAGTGTATTTTAAAAAGACCTCAAAGTAAACTGTTAAGGTGTTACATAGTTGTCTTTATTTATAGTAAGTTAACTAAATCAGACAATGAGATTCATTTCAATGAAAATTCTACTTCTATTCTATTTATAGTTAATTTAGTTTTTATTTATTGTGAAAGTATATATATATATATATATATATATATACCGAGAACAATATATCTTGTCCTTCATTAATAGTGACATTATGGCTTCAAAAAATTGGAAAAAGCAAAGATTGTCTGATTTACTGATTCATCATATTATTTGTGATCTACACAACAAAATTGTGTTTTTGTTCTAAACTTAATTTCTTTGCTTTCAATTAATAGAATTCTGTAAAATGTCAAATCTGCTAATTTGTTTATTAAAATAAATTAAAAAAAATGTAGGATATTAACTTTTTTTTTTTTTTTTTGAATAGTTGTAATAATTTGAAGTTTAAAGTATCTGAGTTCAACATATAAATTCTTTCAATCTGAAAGTGATAAAGAGACTTTTCTCTTCTCTTCTTGTAATGGCAGGTGGCAGCAGCTCTGTGGTGGTACTTTATTTCTAAAGGTGTGGAGTACCTTGACACTGTGTTCTTCATCTTACGCAAGAAGTTCAACCAAATCAGCTTCCTGCACGTCTATCACCACTGCACCATGTTCACTCTGTGGTGGATCGGCATCAAGTGGGTCGCCGGTGGACAGTGTAAGCATCAAATACATCATTCTGTCATTCTCCCCTTCAGACTGTTACAAAAACATACTGTATGCAAATGAGAAAGATTGAAGTATCTGTTTTCCACAAAACAATATTTCCAATACAAATCACTTCTGTCAAACCCCAAAGAGAACAACATCATCATTAGGAGTCATGCTGGATGACTCAAGTTCTCGTATAACAAATGAGTGATTAACAGATCAAATGTAATGTCAGCTGTGTGTGTTTCTCTCTCTTCTCTTCTCGCAGCGTTCTTCGGCGCTCATATGAATGCAGCCATCCATGTCCTGATGTACTTGTATTATGGGCTGGCCGCATTCGGCCCAAAAATACAGAAATATCTGTGGTGGAAGAAGTACCTGACCATCATCCAAATGGTAAATGCTGATGCTTCACAAGCATTTGTGAAAATAAATAAAAAACAGGGCAAATTTAAGAATGACGTGGAATTTATAGGTGATTCTTTAGATAGGGATAACTTTAGAAATAAATATGATTCCAGGTTTAAAGCATTTTATATCAAAGTATCTACTTTAGCAATTTCCAGAATTTCTCTATTTTTATTTTCTGCCAACCAGATAACTTATACTTTTTTTGTAAGCATTATTAAAAAGTGTTCTTCTATGCACAACTCTTTGGTATTAAGAGTATTAAGAGTATGCATACAATTTATAATTAAAAAAGAACTGCTGTCATACTACAAAGAACAATTCAACAATTCAGTTTTCCCAAAAAACATTCATGCAAAATAAGTTTAAACATCAGAAATATCATTGAATTTAACCTTAGTACCTGTATGATATCATTCAGAAATAATATTTTCTTTAATATAATATTTACTTGTACATACTCTACTATTCAAAGATTTGGGGTCAGTAAGAATTGTTTTTAAGAATTGAATACTTTTATTCAGCAAGGATGGATTACATTTACCAAAAATAATAATAAAGACAATAATAAAAAATAAATGAAACTTTCTGTGTTAAATAAGTTTCATTTTTCCAGCTCAAATGTTGTATTTTCTCCCGCAGATCCAGTTTCACGTCACCATCGGCCACACGGCTCTGTCGCTGTACTCCGACTGTCCGTTCCCCAAGTGGATGCACTGGTGTCTGATCGGATACGCCCTCACCTTCATCATCCTCTTTGGGAATTTCTATTACCAGACGTACCGCCGCCAGCCCCGCCGAGAGACCGCCACCAAACCCGGCAAAGCCCTTCATAACGGAGCCTCCAACGGAGCCCTGACCTCCAGCAACGGAAACGCCGGCAAGACGGACGAGAAGCCAGCGGCAGCTGAGAGCGGCAGGAGAAAGAGGAAGGGCAGAGCCAAGCGCGATTAAAACGGCTGACAGGGTAAAGGTCAGGAGCTGTCCTCACGCCTGCGCTCAGCCCACAAAGGTTACCAACAAACAGTACGACTGCAGAGAGAGAGAAGAAATGAGTGTAGATGTAGAGAGACTGACCAATATCTTTCCTTACCGTCCTCCTTAAAGAGACAGTTCACCCAAAAATCACCCTCGAGTTGTTCCAAACCTGTACGAGTTTCTTTCTTATGTTAAAAAAAAGAGATATTTTTGCAACCAAACATTTGACGGCAGCCGTTGACTTCCACAGTACGGAAAAAATGCTTTTCTAGCTTAGATTTTTTTGTCTTTTTTTCAGCCAAAATATCTAAAAATTCTTAAATCAAAAAGTTTTTCCTCGAAACAAGCAAAATAATCTTGTTTTCTGTTTGAAATAAGAATATTTTGCTTGTTATAAGCAAAAAGTCACTCAATATTGACTTGTTTTTCTGAAAACAAAACAATAACCTTCTTTATTTAAGGATTTCTAGATATGTTGGCTGAAAACAAGTGCAGTGTGGAAGTCAATGGCTGCCGTCGACCGGTTGAGGAGAGTCAATGATGACAGAGTTCTCATTTTTGGTGAACTGTCCCTTTAAGTTTGGCACATTATTGTATGTGTCTGCCTTTTTTTTACACTGCTGTCCCAATGCCAGAAAAGACCTGTATCTCTTCAGTGTATGATGATCACAAGAAAGAAATCATGATATCAGTGGGTTTTTCATCATTTATTATGGTGGGATCCAAAAGTCGACTAATGAGATTTCTTCACTGATTCTATTATCAGCATGACAAAACGAGTGAAAAAGTGTCTCCAGCATGATCTGAGCTCCAAAACCCTCCTGGAAGAAGAAAATCTGGCCATCTGTACAAAGAGTCACACGATTAGTCACATAGAAATAGTGCGCAGTCTGAAATGTTTCATCTTGATTTTACAGACTTTTGGACCTCACTGTATATCAGTTGTTTGTAAAGCATATTTAAGTGTCTGTTTATTTGAAGCGTTCATGTTTCATGTCAGATGTCTAGCTGCTGGCAGGATATATTACCATGGGTCCTGTGCTTTAAAACACACATGGTGCAGCTTCAGCTTCTCTCAGAATTAGAGATGCAACTTACCAAGACCGGTGACTGATAATATACACTTATATTGTTTTGTCTGTTGTTTTAGTATGGGAAGATAAATATCAGTTCAGTGCTTCTGCGGCCTGGCTTTGAAACGGATCAAATATCTGCTTCCATTATCGGACGAATCAGACCAAAGCTGATCATTCAGTAACTGATATCAGCTTGGACGGATGCATCACGCATCAGCGTTCGAATTATCGAGTGTCTCACAGGATAAAAAGGCTTTTAGTTTGATTGGGGAATTACTGCATCTCACAAACTGAAGTAAACAGGATCGGGAAATATGTTTGTAGCTACTATACTGTATTGTGCATAAATAAGCTCCACGTCATTGTTTTTCATTTGGAATAGTTCCTGAAATATTTCATGTGTTTTGTCTTGACTTTTTTATAATGTTGTATATTCGGTGCGATTTTGTACATTGTGCTTTTGAAAACGCATTGATCATCAACTGCTGGTTTTCTTTTCTTTTCAAATGACAGATATACATTGCTGTATATAAAAAAAGAAATAAACTAAATGCCAATGCATAGTCACTGTTATCAGACGCTTCATTTCCCAGAAATAATGGCTCCAGGAAATGTGTGCTTGACATGACATTTCCAGCAGCATCCTGCCTGCTACTTAAAACGACTTGAATGTTGTTATTATGAGCACTTATTACTTGAGAAAGGACATGGAATACGTATGTTTATCAAATAATTAGACCCACTTATAAGTGTCTTTACCTATTACTAATTAATCATTTGATACAATGCACTTATTGTGGACAAACTTTTTTACATTTTGCTAATATTTAAAAACCTGTGTGTAATTACATCTCTGATTCATTTCTGTAATTACATCTATAATTGCACTGACCCTAACTATACCACAATAAAACAAGTTGTTATTATTAATATTAATATTATTGTGGATACTGTGATTTAAATGTGTGGGGGTAAGTAAAGACACATTCATTTAATCAAAGGTGACATTTATAATGTTACAAAAGATTTCTATTTTAAATAAATGCTGCACATCATGAAAAATAACATCAGTTTGCACGATAATATTTGTGCAGCACAGCTGTTTTCAACATTGATAATGATCAGGAATATTTCTAGAGCAGTAAATCAGTATATTATTATGAGCTCTGAAGGATCACGTGACACTGGAGACTGAGGTAATGATGCCGAAAATACAGCTTTGATCAGTCAGTCATATTGTAACAGATATTCGCTTAGAAACAGCTATTTGAAATATTTCACCATATTACTGCAAAGAAACTTTAGAATATTATATATGATCATATACAGTGAAACAATGACTGAAAGAGCAGCGTGTTTCTATGATGTTCTTTGTTCTTTGTGGTTTTTCCGTGATCCTTCCCAGTGGAGGCCTCTTCTGTTCAGCAGCAGCAGCGCAGAGCCCTCTCCTCTGCTGTGAAGCCCCGCCCCCTCACTCATTCACAGAGGACCGCCTCTCCTCCTCCTCCTCGGCAAAGACAAAGGTTTCCATGGTAACGGTACACACCTGCTCTCTGACCGATGGGATTGACCATCTGCTCTTCCTAACGAGTGAGTGATGCTTTAATGTGATATTTCAGTCAGAAGAAGAGATTATGACACGTGACAGCCGAAGTGCACAAAACACACACACAAATTAATATTTGAATACAGGTTTAGATAGCTACACTGAAAAAAATGAAAAAAGGTAAGTTATAATAATGCTACGTATCGTATATACATGTGTGTATATATATAAATATAGATGGATATAGATATGCATATATTCAGACACCTTCAACCTTTCTCACTTTATCACAGTTTATTCGCTTCGGTTTAGAAAAATGGTCCTGAAATACTTCAGGGTTAGCCTGAACTGCGTCAGAACAAATGAATCTATATAATATCAGATAGCTTTAATAAAAAGGTATGTAATGAAACAGTCAGGTTAGGTCAAAGTGTCTGAATATTTGCTCCTAAAGTGTTATCAGTTTTATTGGTAGTCCACTGTATGAAGTATTTTTGAGTATAATATATCACCCACTAGTAAACAGATGTCAATAATTATATCTGGTGTCTGAATCATATTTGGTTTGACTGTATATATATATATGTATATATATATATATAAAGAAAGAGCAATGACATTTATTATCATTTAAAGAATTAAAGATTCTCTGTCTGATAGAATTTTGTAAATCATGGAAATTTGCTTTAAAACCCTTTCCAAACTCATTTCATAGACCAAAGAAGAAGGCAAGCCAAGCATCCAGGACTCAATCAGACAGGCGTCTCTGTTCTTCAGCTCTCGCTCTGATTTTCCACGGATGCCACAGTAATGCAATCCTCTTCCTGCCCGCCGGACACTCAAATCATCTTTTCTTCATTCGTCCCTTCAGAAAGGCGTTGTTCAGTCCAGCCACAAATAGCAGCAAACTACTGCAGAATACAGACAACAAAGAGAGAAGAGGATCACTCAGACAAACATGGGTACAGACGTAAACTACAAATACTCTACTCTGGGGTCACTGAGGTTGTTTTAATAGAAATCGATACTTTCATTGAGCGAGGATGCTCTACATTAATCAAAACTGACAGGTAACACAGTTATGATGCTACAGAAGATTTCTGTTTCAAATAAATGCTTTTTAAATGTTTTATTCATCTGTGAATCCTGAAAAATTAAATTCAAGTGTTACACAAAATATTGTGAGGCACATCTCAACACTGATAATAATCAGAAATGTTTCTTGAGCAGCTGATCAGTGTATTAATATGATTTCTGAAGGATCGTGTGACTCTGAAGACTGGAGTAATGATGCACATCACAGGAATAAATTACATTTTAACATACTGTACACTCACAGAGAAAACAGACAATGTCACTGTTTCAAACTTTCAAACAGTAGTGATACATAACTTGCTGTGATCTGATCAGAAAAGCACTGTTTGAGGAATCGTTCGTGTCTGTAGCAGAAACAGTGCAAGGGACTGAGTGTGAGGCCAATGACTTAAAGAGATAGTTCACTGAAAAACAATCATCATTTACTTACTTCAGTCGTCTGCTGATCACAGAAGAAGATCATTTAAAGAATGACGCTAACCAAACATTTATTGGCCCTCGCTGACTGTGGAAAAAATTAATGGAAGCAAAGTCTCTTTAAGACAAGTCATGTCACTCGGCGGCCATCTTTGAAACGCCTCTCGGGCATCCAAGTGCATCTCCTATCTC
>JAUMHE010000021.1:139385-154746 GCA_032359235.1 Enteromius mattozi
CGACCCGATTACCCCAAAACTCTGGCACTGCGCCTGTGCAAACACAAAAGTGGAAGTGAAGGAAGCATTACACGAGCAGTGAACCCTAACACTAAAAGAGCTTGCACTTGATAAAAAAAACCTCTAAGCTATCAATCATATAACAGCAAAGTTATGGTCATGCAGATCATTTAGAGGAATCAGAAGTGTGCGTATGAATACTGTAGACCTTACAGGTGTAAGTATGGCACATGAGATGACTTTGTGTTTTGTTTCAGATCTGCTGTAAGCGTCGACCCTTTCTACGAGATGCTTGCAGCCAGGAAGAAACGCATTTCCCTAAAGAAGAAAGAAGAGCAGCCCTGAAAGTCCTCCGTTCCTCCTCACTCCATCCATCCATCCATCCATACGCTCCCTCCATTCTCTGGGAAACCAATGATCCTTCATCAAGGTAGCTCTCGTCAGATCAAACTGTTATTCTGGTTTCATGGAGAGATGGATGTCGTTGGGAAACCAGAACGTCATCGTCACTTTCAGTTTGGATTTCGGTGGTCTGGACTGCATCGTTTATTTCCACACTTCTCCTACACTTGCACACTACACAGTGTTAATCACGATCACACTAGTCTGTACAGACACTCACTATAATATTCTGACATTCTGTAGGACTTCACTAACATTCATAACCCTGCGTAAATCTCCATCCTCATCTCACACTCCCTCCTGCTATTGACAGCGTTTTACTGTGAAGTTCTTACACAAACAGGGTAGACGACCAAGCAGCCTGATGTATTCATCATCATTATCACCACCATCATCATCATCAGGGGCGGATCTAACCGAAGCTTTAGCAGAGACGAGTGGGATGTTTTGTTCACGCTGAAGGCTTTTGTTAGTTCACTCGCTGTTGATTTACTGAGTCTATTCTGCTGCCTGTCTTAATGTTATTTAATCTGAACTGACACTATTTATCTCCGACTCATTTGAGTTTATTTACATGTTATGAATGAAGATGTAAATGAAGGTCATTGCTGTTCACGCCACATATCGAGCGTTACTGAGCTGAGCGTGTCACTTCGGTTTACCTGTTAGTTACATATCACTTCAGCATGTCTGTTTTACACTAATGTTGGTATCGGCCCACCGGCGATGTCACTTCCTGTGCACAGTTAATGACGACTGTGTTGAACTTCACTGACCCATCAGAACATCTGTAGAAACGCTCATCATTATTTGTGAATCTTTGAATAAGCTCCTTCACCTTAAGAAAAGAGCCTTAAAAGTCCCACAGCCCTGTTTCTGAATGTTCTTACACTAGTGTTTCAACTAAACTAACTAGGTTTAAACTCAACCACAGGGGCTGCAAAACTGTTTTGGGGGGAATCTCACGAAAACATGTCCAGATTATACAGCACACTAAGAAAACAAGATTTGTGTAATTAAAAGGCTGATTTCCGAGATTTGTATTTATTTATTGTTATTATTAATTTGCATTGTTTCCATAACTAAGCACATTTCCTCCTAGATGCGTTCAGGCATTTGGTGGATTGAAATTTAATTTATTTCTCTGAAATTTGACTCATGATCTTGACAGATTTGGTGAGATTCGCTCTCTTACTCTTTCCTACTACAAGCAAAAAAAAAAAAAAAAAATATATATATATATATATATATATATAATTAAAGGACTGTCTATGGTAATTGAAAATGTACTCACCCTCAGTCTATTCCAGATGTGTCTTCAACAGATTTAAAGAAATGTGTCTCAGCAATGGATGCTCTGCAGTGAATGGGTGCCGTCAGAATGAGACCAAACAACTGATAAAAACACCAGTCATTCAGAAATGCCCTAAAGATGGATTTGTTTGACTGTTCATACTGCATAATAACACTCCCTCCTCTGAATCAGGAGAGAAATCTGCACAGATCAAGCCCTGTTTACAAGCCAAAACATCTCTAAACAAATATGTGGCTGGATTTCGATGTGGATGTTTCACTGGAGGAAGTGTTATTATAGATTATGGACTCGTAAAGTAATTAAAAACATCTTAATGCTGGATTTGTTTCAGCTGTTGTCTTCTCCAGATGTTAACTGATGGAGTGGTGCGCATTATTGTGGTGTTTTTATCAGCTGTTTGGACTCTCATTCTGACGGCACCCATTCACTGCAGAGCATCGTGATCTGTTCCCATCGAGCCTGAGAGTAAGTACAAATTTGAAGCAAATGTCATTTTTTTCAATTCGAAGTCCTATCTTTCAGAATGTGTGTTTGCTATGGCAGAGAAAGAGCTGTCTGCTGCTTTATCCCCTCGAAAAGATGTTTCCTCTCATCCCCGATCCTAAGATATGTGCCAGATGATGCGATGAGCTGTATTGTATTGTTGCTTGTGTGAAACACTAGTCACTCCTCTTACTCAGTGCTGTTCGGTTTGAAGGAGTCCATGGCAGCTTTTTCCGATGTACGTGATATTTTGCCTTTTCTGTTTGTAAATACATGTTATGTTTGTTCATGACACAAATCGATAGCGTTTTTTTATTTATTGTTTTTCAGTTCTTTCTTTCTATGTGAGACATAAGGATGGGGGTTGCATGTTGTACTGAACCGAAGCGTTTTTCGCCAGTGTTTCGGGCGACTATTAGCGTTCTGTATTTCTAAACCCAACTCGCTCGAAGAATCGCCACTGCTGTTAAAATAGGCTACAGAGTACAAATTTGGAAATGAACCAATCCGTAAAGATCTTTAAAATGACTGATCATACAGAACACTAATAGCGTCTGTAGTCTAACATAATAACCGCTCTATTTAAATATACTAATTATGAAACGGTCAATACTGAGAGTTGTTTAGCAGTGCATTTTGCTTGACTTTTGTGATTTTTCCCGATTAATATAAAGCTTGGCTGTAGTAATTGAGACCTATTTAATAGTTTGGGGTTAGAATCCGTGTTTATATGGCACTTTACTAGAGTTCAGCACAGTTTCGACTAAACCACGACTCGTTTTACTCTCTGCGAGTATGTAACTAGTACTGCAGTTCTTAACTGGTTTAAGCTTTGCTGCACATGTAAAGGATGCCAGTATCCAGCATCCGTGCCGATTCGTTTGAAGTGATCTGCTTCACGTTGTATCGTATGTGACTGAGAGACTCCAAGTGTTAAATGGCATCGGCTGCTGACTGCAACAGTACATTCCTTGATATAAGCTATGCGTTTAAACTCATATTTGGGGCATGACGTGGTCTGATGAAGACGCTAGAGTGACTTGAATATGTGTTGGAGACTCTGGAGAAATCCGGGCATTCTTGATGAGAAGTGCAAAGGTGCCAAAGCCTTTCAGCTAGTCTGTGAATACAGCAGGACAAATGAAAGCATTTCCTCTTCTTCCTCTTTGTTTTCTCTCCCGGCTTCTGATTGGCCACAGAATGGTACAGATTGTTGGAAAATTCATGTAGCAAAATGAAAACTCAGTTATGGTACACTGGTGCCAATCAACTCTAATAAACAAAATGGATAAAAAGACATTCGCGTTGTGTGTGTGTGTGTGTGTTTTATTGATTGAAATATTTGTCTTGTTAAAAAAACTTTTTTTTTTTTTAGGTTTCACTTCAGCTAAAATTTACTTTTTTTTTTCTTTTAAGTTTTTGTCTTCTTTTTAAAATAATGTTTACCTAATCCTTATTAATTGTATGTATTTATTTATTTAGCTTTTTTTTTAATTTAAGGTTTAGTTTTAGTACTTCAAGATAGAGTAGACCAAGATATATTTTGTTTTCACCTAAATTTCAGTTTAAAAGTTGTCTTTTTTTAGATGTTTAGTTTTTATTTATTTATTTTATTTCTTTGGTGCTGGCAAATAATTGCAATTAATGGCATCCAAAATAAAAGTTTTTGTTTGCATAATACACGAGTGTATATTTATTATGTATATATAAATATACATATGCATGATTATATTCAAGAAAAATCTGTTTATTAATTATACATATATATATATATATATATATACATATACACACACACAGTATATATTTTGAAAATACTGATGTGTGTGTGTGTGTGTATATAATAAATATACACCGTACACATACATGTAACTAAAACATTTATTTTGGATGCAATTACTCATTTGACACCCAAATTTATATATATGTATACATAATCCTCTTTCATTTTATGTATTTTATTTGTTTGTTTGTTTAAGGTTTAGTTTTAGTACTTAAACTAGACCAATATGCAAAACATTTCTCTGCAAATAGCTTTTTGCTGGTTTATTCATTTTTTCAGTTGACATTTATTTAAAATCACGGTGTTTCAGTGTTAGTGAGCAGGTCATACAAATGTTTTTGGTCATGTGGCTGTGTTGCAATATTAGGCCTATTGACAGGTCAAAGTATTTGCATAAGTTTAAAAGTACCTTTTAAAGTCAAACTACATGTATGCTGTCATGTTGTGTGGGACACCTGTAGACAGGTAAAAAGCGTTTCTGCCGAGCGCTGATAGTTGTGATGAGGATCATGGCAGATGATTTTGCTGTAGCGAGCAGCGTTTATATTTGCTTTAGATAATGTAAATGCGATGTAAATGCAAATGTCAAGTGTGTTGCTGTGGTGTTGTGTTTTTCATCCTGCTTCACTTTAGCTTGTTAGCTCATTTCCTGACTGATAACCAGAACGATTAGCACTGCCTAGTCTTGTTATTCTGTTCCTCAGCAGAACGCAGACACTCGGACCAGAGGCTTCCCATAATGCCACAGTAAACACTAACAGCTCAGAACATCAAGTTCTCTTCCAGACGAAATGGTTAAGAAATCTATGGTTAATGGTTAATCAAAACATAAATTCTGATACACAAACATTAATGTAAAAGGATCTTTTAAGTCTTTTAAAACACATTTACAGTAAATGAAACAGCAGATTAAACTAACAATCTGAAACACCACATATCAAAAGTATCTCAGAATAGCTGCTTATTTAGCTCAGTTTTGAGGTGGCTAAACATTTTAACATCTGGACAGTACAGTCAAATCTAAGAAATACTGATTTCAATTAGACTGTTTAGTTATAGAAAAAACAAAAACAATGTACAAGCACAACAGCGCTGTGTGACTCTTCTCTTTGGTATCGCTGTATCTTCTTTAAAGTCTTTAAACTGCTCAGCTAGAGTTCTTCTCTATTTTTTTTACATCTACATTGATAGCACTTCTTGTCTCGCATCCTATTTATGATCTATTCATTTCTATTCAAGTTATGACAATATGTCATATACTTGCATCAAACGTTCAATGGCACGTTCAAGAGCCATTTATAGAATACAAATAAAAAGGTTCAGTAAGAAAACATTCGCTACGCAAAACGCTAAAACAATACAAAACAGGTCCCTGCTGAAATCCTGGAGGTCATGGGGTCGTTCAAGTTTCTCGTGTAAACAGAAGGCAATATATTTGAAGTGATAATGAATGAATTTCGCATTGAAACCAGACTATGAGTCATCAGAGTGCTTCAGTGGCAGGGGTCGAAGGGGTATTTGGTGACCCCGCCATGCAGCTCCACCACTGACTCCGCCCAGGCGATGATGTCACCGGTCATGTGACCTCCGCACGACGCCAGGCTGTAGATGTCATGAGGCGTGAGAACATGAGACCACATCTGAACGTCTGAGACTTCTCCAACGAACGCCTGCGTCGCGTCGAAACGGCCGCCCAGTGTGTCCTAGAAGGAAGGAGATTTTATATTAGAAGCACAAAAGATTTCAGACTTCAGTGTGTTGTACACTTGCATTGTTCAGAAATCACTTTGGCTTCATGTAACTTTATACATAATGTCAACTTCATGAATGCAACTTTGTAACTTTAGAACTTGAGTAGATCCAAACCTGTATGAATTTCTTGGTTGTGCTGAACACAAAGGAAGATATTTTGAAAAGAAAGTTTGTAACCAGGCTGTTTTGGTCATCATTGACCACCATAGTAGGAAAAAAAAGAAATTTGTACAGGTTTGGAACGTACAGGGTGAGTAAATGATGACAGAATTTTTATTTTTGGATGAACTATTCCTTTAATATTTGTGACCCTGGACCACAAAACCAGTCATAAGGGTCCATTTTTTAAAAATGTATACATCATCTGAAAGATAAGTATTGTTAGGATAGGATCATATTTGGCCAAGATACAACTATTAAGAAATCTGAAATCAAAGCAAGCAAAAAAAAAAAATCCAAATATTGAGAAAATTGTACAAATTAAGTTTCTGGCAATGCATATTACTAATTGAAAATTAAGTTTTGATATATTTACAGTAGGTAATGAATAAAATATCTTCTAGAACATGTCCTTGACTTAATTTCCTAATGATATTTGGCACAAAAGAAAAATTTTGACCCATACAATGTATTTTTGGCTATTGCTACAAATATACCTGTGCTGCTGATGACTGCTTTTATGCTCCAGACTCATAAATATAGTGTATGACTAATCTTGTGAAAAAGAAATACTCTTTACAAGTTCTTTTTTCTTCTTTTGCCGCAATACATACCAGGGTGTTGCTATTCATGTGTTCTTAGCTTTTGCTTAATATTTAATAAAACAAAAGGTAAAAACTGCTGTTACCTGTTCCTGTCCCAGTATGAAGACTCCTCCAGGTTTGATGGGATGCCAGGGTGAGAGGTTTTCTCCTGATCCTCTCTTCACTCCGTCCTGATAGGCCTCCCACAGACCGTCCCGGGTCGACCACGTCACACACACATGGTGCCATTTACCATCGCTCACTGAGAGAGGAAGAGTGACGGCCTGTCAACACACACACACAGATCAGACCAGGACAAAGAGCATATCATGTCCTGTATTAAACACAGATATCTCTTTGTGCTCTGTTCTCTCTCTCTCTGTCCTTTATATGTCTAGTCAACAAATCCTTAAGGAATGTGAACTGGACTGATTTTTGGAATGTTTTTCATTATTTAATCCAAATGGGATCAAACAGAATGCTCTAGAATTCAAATATGATCCTGCTGGGTGAACTGAAATTCCTACTGGATTTTCAAAATACTAAGACATTTATTAAATATTGAACGTTATTTAACTGAGACGTCTAACTAGACCGTTAAAGGAAATCACAGAAGAGCTGAAGTCATTTATTTTAAGATGTATTTCAAATAAACGCTGTTATGTAATGATGCTGTAAATTCAGCTGTGCATCACAGAAATAAATTACATTTGAACACATATATAGGACTGTTCACATAGGAAACAGCTTTATTTTAGATTATAATAATATTTCACAATTTCACTGTATTTCAATCAAATAAATGAGCTTTGCTGAGCACAAGAGACTTTAAAAATCATTATAAACATTAATTTAAAATCCTTTGAGCTTATTTCATTGAATAATGTCTCATTTGCATGTTTAACATTTTAGAAATCTTTTAATACATTTTTTTTATTTTTTTGCAATTATCAGTGTAATCAATCAGCTGGATAAGTAGGCTGATAACTGTGTGTTATTTTTAGTGTCTTGCCTTAGTTATGAGCAGTGTAGATGAAAACATATTAGATGGCTAATATTTGAATCGTACTGTCAGCGGTTTAAGCCGCTGTCTGTCACTCACTCTGTCATCCACCAGCAGCTCCATGGGGTTGTTTCCCCACTCGATGAGCACCAGCTCGTTGGCCTGTCCAGGCACGGAGTATGAGAAGGGCGTCCCGAGCCCCGGGCCGATGCCAGCCTTCATCCACAGACACAGCGTGAAGGAGAAGATCTCGTGCAGCAGTGTGCGCTTCACTCGGCCGTACATGTAGTTAGTTCTCATGGGGAAGCCGATCTGGAAAGCCTCTGTGGGTTTGCTTTTCTTCCTAGAACCTGTGGAGACGAGGATCAGCGTCAGGCTCGCATTAAAATTGGGTCAAAAGTGTTTCAAAAGTAAACTACTTTTAAATGAGTAATCTAATATTTTACGTTATTTGCTACAATTGGAGCCTGTGTTATTATTTTTACCGGTTGTTATCTGGGAATAACAAACCTTGGAATGTGGCGACTGACCAATCAGAATCGTGTATTCCACAAAGCCGTGTAATAACATTATTTAACGCACTTTGAGCTAACATGAACAATAAACAACTGTATTTTCATTAACTAACATTAAGAAATTTTAATAAATAGTGTGATATAAGCACTGATCATTATTTGTTCATGTTAGTTAATGCATTAATGTTAACAAATGACAACTTATTCTAAAGTGTTACCAAAATTTCAGTGATGACATCCTCACTCACAAATCAATCAATCAATCGTTTTGATGTTGTTGTTGATTTTTAATTTTAATTTTTTTTTTTTTTTTTTGTACAGCGATTAAAGGTGAACTTTTATTGCTCAGTGATGGTCTGTCAGCACTAATCATCTTGACCAGGAGCTATGATGCCTACCATCCAGATTATGAACAATCTAGAGCATCTGAGGACCAAAACCGGCCTGGTTAGTCTGGCTAAAGTGGTCTCAAGCAGGGTTTGTGTGATCAGTTGTCTCACCCGTGTCAGCGAGTCTGTGCTGAAGCTGACTGAGCACTGCATCCAGTTTACTGTGTGCCCCAGCACCCTGTGCTTCTCTGTGACCCGGCAGGTTATACGACAACCTCGCGAAGCCGTGGTCCAAAGCCTCGTTGTCATGATGACCGTTGTCGTGGCTGTTGTCATCATGGTGGTTGTCGTCGTGGTGATCGTCACCATGGTGATCGCCATCGTGGTGATCGTCGCCATGGTGATCGGCATCATGGTGATCTGTGTCATGATCATCACCATGGTGATCGTCGTCGTCGTGGTGATCAGTGTGGTGGCTCTCGTGAGGATTGTCGTGGTCGCCGTGGTCGCCGTGGCTGTCGTGGTCTCTGTCGTCATGGTGATCGTCGCCGTGGTGACCAGTCTCCTCCTCCTCCTCCTCCTCCTCGTGGTCAGGGTGAGCAGGGTGATGGTGCTGCATCTGTTGCTCCAGAGCGCCGATCTTCCTCTGTAGGAGGTCCTTTAGTGAGCTGGAGTAGCTGCTGGAGGTGTTTCTCGTCTGCAAACAGGACAGCTTTTTTAATCACATAATACAGTGCTAATATAAAGCAGCAAAAATAAAATATTGTATAGCTATTTCTTTTGGGATTAATTGATTCTCATTTAGTTTAAGAACACATCATGTATTTGGGCAGATATGCAGCCGTCTGGTGAAAAAAAAAGATGAAGAAAAACAA
Source organism: Enteromius mattozi (assembly GCA_032359235.1). Lineage (NCBI taxonomy): Eukaryota > Metazoa > Chordata > Actinopteri > Cypriniformes > Cyprinidae > Enteromius > Enteromius mattozi. The sequence goes on from JAUMHE010000021.1 coordinate 148,586, forward strand.
AACAACTTTGACATGATTTTACCAAATCTCTTTTCAGGTTTGTTGCTGTAAAATGTAACTGTTATAAAATATAGACATATGCTACTATAATGATATTTAACACATCTGGAATATTGCTGTGGAGTTATCTGGTATGTTGAAAGTAATTTATTAATGCGTTTAAGCTTTTAAATGTCCTTTTAATGATCGATGACTAAAGGGGTGAGTAATTTCACCTCATAGTACCCAGTTTTTGAAGAAAGCGTATTATTGCGTTTATATAGTGAACCTTCTGCTGATTGTTTCCTCTGCAAACAGATGTTACACTACAATTTGGGGCGTAGGAAAAAGGTGGATAGCTGAATTATATTTCATAACTCATTAACTTTGCATCACTAAAACTGCTCTTGAACTGAATCATCAGTGAACTGAGCTGAGTAATGGAGCTCAAACTCTGTTTTATAAGTAGTGCTGGGGGAAGTTACCTTAAAGTCATGCATTACAAATGTTAGTTGATCTAAAGTCATTTTTGTTTAGTAGTATGGTTGAACTGGATCATCGAGGTCAGCAGTAAACACATTGGTTAATAAAATGGGATTGAATATAGAAAGGTTTTTTTTTACATTTAATTATTGCGGGTTTGCGTCATGTTTTGAGTTTCACTTTTTTTTCATTTTAATAACTCACCTTTTTCTTTTTTTTTGTGGGTAAGAAGAATTAATGGAGCTCAAAAGCAGTCATAAGTAGCATGGGTGTATTTAAAGTAATAGCCAAAAAAGCATTTTATGGGTCAAAATTATAAATTTTTCTATTACCATATGAAGTAAAGATCATGTTCCATGAAGATATTTTGTAAATGTTCTAATGTAAATATATCAAAAGTTATTTTTTTTAGTAATATGTATTGCTAAGGACTTAAGTTGAACAGCTTTAAAGTCCATTTTCTCAATATTTTGATTTTTTGCACCTTTTTGTATCTCATCCAAATATTGTCCTATCCTAACAAACCATACAGTACATCAACGTAAAGCTTATTTATTCAACTTTCAGACAATGTCAATTTCTAAAAACTGACCCTTGTGACTGTTTTTCTTTTGGTCAAGGGTCACATTAAGTCTGTAACTACAGTAACATTATGTGCACACTCTCATCATGAGGACAAGAGACTTGTCATTCAATAAATTGGAAAACAAAGTTACTGCCGTTACTTATTTGTGAAATGTAACTCTTGTTACTTGAAAAAAGTAATCTGATTACATAACTTGTGTTACTTGTAACTGTACATTAACGCTGTTATTTCCCTGTGTGTTACTGTGAAGCTGCTTTGATAAGTTAATGTGTACCTGCAGGTTGTCGAGCCGCTGCTTCAGACTCTGCAGCATCTTGCTCATCTGCTCCGGCGTGGACGAGGGTGAAGGAACCTCCTCCGTCACGTGCTTCTCGCTCAGCGCACCTTTCCCCGTGTGATGCCCTCCGACCCCGTCGCCGTAGTGCCCCAGCTCCAGCCCGAGGTGTCCGGCGTGGGGTGCTGTGGGGTAGGCGTGATGGGCGTGATGGGCCAGCTGTGCAGGTGTGCGGCTCAAACCCTCGCACAGGTTCAGTTTGGCCGTCAGATCCCGGATGGTCTCCCTCTGGTCCAGGATGGTTTCCTTCTGCTGCACCAGACTCTCCCGCAGGTGCAGGATCGTGGCTTTGGCCTCCTCGGACATCCCCCACCAGCCGTTGTTGCTCCCGCTGTGGTGTCCGGGGCCCCCGGGGCCACCCGCTGACGGGAAACATCCGGGATCGGCATCAGCCGGGATCGGGGTGCAGATGAAGCGGGGATGAGGGTTGTAGTCTGAACCTGGCATTCCTGTCCCAGCACTTATGGCAAGACAGATGACACAGAAGAAGAAGAAGGAGAAAAGCCCCTCGCTCTTTCTTGAGCTGGCTGGCTGCATTTCTGTGAGATGAATGCAGCCGAACTGATCAAATAGTTTGATGTTTAAAGTTCTAGATCCGTATCTTCAGGAGAAGCTGTGTCTTTCTCCGCCTCCTCTCCGAGGTCATCAGCCGTTCAGAGAGCATGTGTATTTACATGTGATCCGTCTGATGATCCCGCTCAACTAAAGCCTGGAGAAAGAATTAAAGAAAACTCTTGTCATGATACGTTTTCAGAAGACATATTTTACTTTAAACAATGACCTTTTAGGTTCTTAAATTGCTCTTTTGACCCACTTACTGTGGACTTCATTACTTCATTTACATGTAATTTCATTTTTTTTATAGTTTTTTTTTTAAAGGAAGGAAAGATTAAAATTGGTTTAAGTGGTACTGCTGAATGCACTGACAAGCATTTATGAAAAAATACTTCAATGTAATTTCTATTGAAATTTGTATTTGAAGTAATTACACATTTTGTAATGTTGAAGTTGCAATTTACTACATTTTTAAATGTATTTGCTTTAAATGTCATTTCAAATGACACACTTCAGTTAAAATTACAATCGAATATGTTGCATGTGCTTTATGTTGTTCAACACATCAAAATAGGTGTGCTTCACAAAGATTATCATGATTAAACAATAACTTAAAAAAACTTATTGCATTACATGACATTATTACAAACTGCAATTACCAATTCTCACTGTTAAATAGTTGTTTATCATTACTATAGCATATTGGCTGTTTATACTTATAATGCATGTTAATGCCTTTTACTTTATATGATCATATTCTAGATTCCTTACTCTTTAAACGCCATACCTAAACTTACCAATGACTTATACTTACAAGCAGTAAAGTCATTAATAGTTAGTATAGCAAGAATTGGACCAATCATTTATGTGATCATCACTGAGCTTTAACACTCTTTAGTTCTTCTAAAAAGCATCTACTGATACTTTAAAAAACCTCAGAAACCATTAGACTAATCTGTAATTTAACACCAGGAACTCCTTCAAAGGAGGTTTCGAGAAGGTCGCTCCATTTAAGAGTTCAGGATAATCAGTTCCTCGAAGCTACTCAATTAATGCAGGACAAACATTTACGCCCACACAAGTGGAAGTGTGTACGTCAGAGTCTGTCCTAATGAGGATAAATCAAGAAAAGAGTCGTCATTGAGGGTCTGCAGAGGATTAGAGCGTGTTTGAGAAAGAGAGAGAGAGAGAGGGTGTTATGTATCTACTCTACCTGCTGAACTTTACCCATTAATTGGATTAATTAAGTGCTTGGATTGATGGCTGGCAGGAAGACAGCTGGAGGGACATACTGTCCACAACATAAAGAAGAGAGGGAGCTTTCAGTATTGTACTGTGTTAGTAAAAAAGAGGATGCAGAATATAGAAATTAAGACTGCATTAAAAATTATTTTGCTATTACTAAGTTTAATTTTATGGTTCATGCATTACATAATTAATCAGAAAGTATACCCCAAGTCAAGGGTCAAGTCAAACAACAGCAAATAAACAATAGATTAAAATTCTGAAGTCTGTATTTCTGTTTAGTTATCTGAAGAAGTGGCAAGTGTTTGTGATGCTGTTCATCAAAGTTCAAATTTGTTGTGATGGCTGTTAATTATTGTGACATTATTAAAGTTGAAAAAAAATGCAACATTGCATCAAATTAATTTAAGTCAGTTGTGTTCATATTTGTTACTATGGACATTCTTTTGTTGAATGTCTTTGAATTTTATTTAAGTAAATTCCTTTTCCAGTCATTCCTCCAAGTCAAAGTCCAATTCAACATCCAATTTTGGGTTCAAATTTTTTTCACATTGTGACGCTTACTGTCAAAATTCTAATTTGTTTTGATGACTGTTAACTGTTGCAACATTATGGGGAAAAAATGACACATATATATATATGTGCGTGTGTGTGTGTGTGTCGAATAACTTAAGTGATGAACGTCCTTGAACTGCACTTAAGTACATAACTCTTTCCAATTCATCATGTTGAATTTGGCCATTTCAATTCAAACTGATTTTTGTGAACTGGAAAAGAGCTAGTTCTTTGAATCTAAATGTTACTCATCCCTGACTGACAAAAGACAACTTAGATGACAGTCTGTGTGTGTTTTGCCTGTGGTTTGTCTAGTAATGGTTGTTGGGTGAGAGTGTCTGCCAATGGTCTGTATTCAACAGTGGAAGGAACCTTTGATGAAACCAGAAAAAAGTACCCTTGACTTTAGTTTAAAACAATATGTATAGAAAGTGCACATAAAGATTCAGGCACCAATGAGTTATGAAGCACATGATCAAATCTGGACTCCACAGATCGTGTGCCTGTGTGTGTGAGAAGATCACAAGCTTAGAAAGCGCGACAGATGGACGTGGTTGAGAACAGCGTGAAGCCGTTTCCTCAGTCTCTCTCAATCCGCACTTCATCTCAGTTCATCTTCATGTCTAATTCCACATGATTAGCCTGATGGTCGGGTTCGAATGAAGGCAGAACTTTAAGTCAGACGCATTCAATGCAGTTTAATGCGCTTTCTGCTGAATTCATAAAAAAAAGTATTAACAACTATATCTAGTATAAGAACCATCTGGATCTTCAAATGCCTGTTAATTCTGCTTTAGAAAAAATTATGTGAAATATGTCATCTTTCATTTAACTATCACAGATGTTCTTCTCAGATATCTGAGAGCATTTACAATGCTACAGTGGCTTTAAGCACGTTCAGAATTATAGCCAAAAGATAATTTGAGAAACGAATTCAGTTAACTCATGACACATTATTGCATCTCTTTAAGTAGGACTTAATACGTAATATCATTAATAACTTCTATTGTTGCAATTTTTAATGTATTACTGAATTATACACTACAGTTAAAATTATAATCAGCCTTTGTTTTAGTATGTTGATCAACATAACCAAATAATTGTGCTTTAATGCACACCGCAAGATTATTAACACTTGTACTTGAAAGTAAAACCTTTAATTTGGCACTGCTACAATATATATACAGAAACTATTTTTTGTGCCAATAATGCAAATGTTTTAATCATTAACTCCTCGATCATCACCTCATTTAAAACACAGTTAATAAAGACAACATCTAAAGAGTTGATCAAATGAATGATCATAGACTCTCGAAAAAACAAGCAGCTAAACAATCAAATACAAGAAAAAAGTTCACAGCAATCCACAGACAGTCTTCATGAAATATAATCATATATAAAGAGACAAACTGAAGCGTGTCCATCAGTGTCATTCACACTGGAGTAAGACACACACTTCAGATCATCTCCATCTCTTTACCTGTACTACAGATCTCAACAAAACACAATACACTAATATGACGGCCATAAACAATCAGTCAATAACAGAGACTTACAGTAACAGTGCAGCTGCTGTAGCTGATGTATTGAGCCTGTTGGTGTCTGTGGACTCCTGCAGGTTTGTCCTGTACTGCTAGTCCAAATCAGTCACCAGACGGCTTGTAAGGGACTTAATCCAGTAGAGTGTGTTTAACACGCGCCTCCCCTCCGCTCCTCTCCTCCTCTTTTCTTCCTCCACCTCTTCTCTTCTGTAGCCCCCGCTGATCAACAGCAATTAAAGTCTCTTTTGTCGTGTGCCCATTAACCCCAGACTATCTCAGCAGCTTGCAGTTAGTCATTTCACTACAGTTTCACCGTTGAGTTTAAATAATGTGATGAAATGTTTGGGATGTGCTAGAAAGACCTTTAGGATTGACATTTGTTGCTGTCCAAGTAGACAATATAGACTATATAGTATATAGCTTTTTATATACGCATAACAATTTAATAACATATAATTTACATTATTAGCATGGGAACTCAAGTGAACAGTTTACTTCCTAATGAAGTTGTCTAATAACCTGGAATTGTATATTGCAATCATTGTTGACTCTGTGATCTGTGATCTGCATTATTGATATTAAAGAGTGTAAAAAATATTTTGCAAAGTTTTGAATAAAACAAAGATTATGATTTCTTGTAACACTTTAGAAACACTTTACAATAAGGTGTCATTTGTTAACATTAGTTAATGTAATAACTAACATTAACAAACAATGAAGACTACATTTATTACCGTATACCGTATATACTCACAGTGCATTAACTAATGTTAACAAGCAAATCTTGTGATTTTAATAATGCTTAAGTAAATGCTGTAATTAGCATTAACTAAGATTAAAAAAAGCTGCAGAAGTACTGTTCATTCTTACTTCATGTTAACTA
>JAUMHE010000021.1:177173-189630 GCA_032359235.1 Enteromius mattozi
ATGTGTAGATAATGTGAGATGGACTCTGAGGGTTGGACTAACTAGAATGTGGATGTTGGATATCCAGTATTGATATGTTATTATTGGATAATTTGACAAATCAGCAAAATTTCCTTTACCAGGATGTGCACCAGATTTAAGTCCTTTGGGTTTCCACATTTGACATGAAGCAAGTTTTCTACACAGAGTTCTGATGGGTCTGGTCTAAAACCACAGCAAAACCGGTCTAGTCTGTCATTCACCTGAAAAAAACAACAAAAACAAATGAATCATGTTTAAAAAATTAAAAACTGTATTCATGTATGTCAGGTATCCGCATATAGTACGCAGTTTGCATCCAGCAGTCAATCTTCAAAATGGCACTAAGGTGCCAAATTGTTGAATAAAGTTGCTATTTTTGTTTTTTTTCCATAAAAAAAATATTCTCGTAGCTTTGTAACGTTACAGTTAACCACTGATGGCAGACAAACTATTCTGATGATGTCTTTCATACTTTTCTGGAACTTGACGGTATTATTTACTTAGCAGTCAATGGGACACTCACAAGTCTCCCATTTTTTATTTAAAATATCTTAAATTGTGTTCCGAAAATGAAAAAAGATTTTACGGATTTGGAACGACATGGAGGTAAGTGACAAAATGTTCATTTTAGGGTGGAGTAACCCTTTAAGCTTGTTTTTGTTTTAAGCAATGTTACATAGTGATAGTGGTTATATATATATATATATATATATATATATATATATATATATATGTATGTATGTAAATAAGAATAAGAATGCAGTGTACAGTGTACAACTGTGAAACCTGAGTATTCAGGATTACTAACCATAAAAACTTTTTAAACTCAATTTTCCTTTATCCAGGCAAGCAACTAAACTTGCAGTGCAGAGAGTCTTAGGAGATTCCAGTGGTAATTCTGTGGTTTATCCTTTCTCATAACTTTTAACAACATTACTCCTCTTTGGTTCATTTGTGTGCTGGGACCACACTGTGGGTGAGAAGTTAAGGTGGGAAGGTGCAGTAAGTATATGCTTTACCAGCTCATTCTCAGTTAGAACACCTTCCCTCTCTCACAAACTCCACAGGCCATATTGACACACCCCTGCTAGATTTCACACTATAAAGTGAACCCGGTCTGATCTTAGAACAGCTGAGATCACCTGAAGGTAGAGCTGGGTAATAATACTGGAAAGGCATTTAAATACGTTTTTCATTTAAATGTTAGATGTTATGGTTTAAAGTTCAAACATGATTTTTTTATTTTTTTGTCATCATTTACTTTTTGCATTTTATGGTGCTTGTCTTATTTTTGTTAAACCTGACAAGATGCAAGTGCAAAAGAGATTTGAGAACTAGGGTAGAGATGAAGATTCAAAAACAGGTTACATTTTGGTCTGTTCATGTACTTTGTATAAACTGCATACTCTACAGTAATACTTTTTTAGTAATGTAACACTTTTCTACAGTAACACTTTTTAATAATGAATTAATGATTTATTTATTTATCTATTTAGGAATGTTAAAGTGTAAGATTTCTAAACTCTTGCAGCATTATAAAACTGTTTGCCAATTATGTAAAATATGGCTTAAAATAGCTAAAAAAGATGTTTATGTCACATATCTACATGCCTATATTATACTAAAAATAATAATATTTTTAAAATGAGTTGTGACAGCTGATGTCAGTCAGAAGTATCAGAAGCAGACAGTCGTCAACACGCATTGTGTTCTTGCTGCACATCATACTCAAATCTGTGCTCTCTTTTCTCATAGAGCCAGCACTGTGATAACCTTAGGGCTTGCTTACATAATGCTCTAGCCCAATGCTGCTAGTGAACCATAGTGAATGCCACAGAGCATTTCTGTTGAAGACATTTCCATGTCACAGCCCATAAATATTCTGAATCATGTGACCTTTTGTTTGTCATTGGTGTGTGTTATGTTGGGTTTATATATGTCTTTATACATACATACAAGCATTTTAAGCACGTTTTTAACAAAAAAGCTGTAATTACAAATTATATTTTGCATATTCAGAATAAAAATTTAAGTAAAGAAAAAATAGCATGAATTTCCGTATTTGTTTTAATGATAGCAGCACTTGAGCTGCCGTTGACAGAGACTTTACTGATGAGTTTTCCACACGTCTAAAGGTCATAGAAAATGAGAAAGAGAAGCCTTAAACTTAGAATACTAACAGTATAGATAGGATAGATATAGATAGTATCATATAGATTTTCAGTGCTCGCAAGATCATACTGTTTGATATTTAGACTTTCAGTGAGTTCCGTTTCAAGTAACAAAATATGTTCCTGTGTTGCAAGATCTCCAAGTTCACATGAACGAAAACTGTATGACATTGAAAATGAATACAAAATGACCTCATAATTGTATTAGTATGTTTTTTGTTATTCCAGTGTGTCTTTATTGCTGTCAGAACAGTAATAAATAAATAAATACAATAATTAAAAATGAACTCACTGATCTGTAATTAACCTTATTTGTCCACACAAGTATAATCCATTTTATGAGCTTATAAAAAGTGCAAAAAACAGCACAACAGAAGCCATGACACATATTTATCCATACCAGTGCTTAACTTAAATCAAATTGTGATTCTCATGCCTGAAAATTAAAAAGTTCTTTAAAGGTCAAGAGAAAATATTAGAGGACTAAATTATTAAAATGAAACGGAAAATTAAATTAAGTTATAAAAGTAATTAACAACAGATGAAGTGATTTACCAGCCTAGAAGTGTGGTCACATTTGCTGTTGTTTGGATCATTTGTGTGGGTGTTATATAGGTCATGTGAATTAGCCGTACTGACTAATAGAAAGCTAAACTATTACTAAACAGTGGAAAATTGACTTTTTTTGCACATCAAATTTTATTAATATGGTACCTTAAAGGCACAGACACATTAGGGCAAGGGTTCTGAGTCCTGATCCTGGTAATTGGCTTTCCTGCAAAGTTCAGCTCCAGCTATCCAAACACACCTCAAGCAACTAAATAAGGTCTTCAGGATCACTTGGAAATTAAAGGCAGGTGTGTTTGATTAGAGTTGGAGCTGAACTTTGCAGGACAGTCGATCACCAGGAGCAGGATTACAACTCAGGCTCACTGAAAATACGTGCCTCTACATACATTTCTGCAACCCCGTAATTACGTACCTTACTGCACATTTCACAGCAGTTTCAAAGTGATATGTTCAGAGAGTGGGGCTAAAACACACTTTTTATACGTGACCGTGGCACGTTTTTATTAGGTTGGTACAGGTACATATTGCAGAGTTTTTATAATGCTGCTCGAGGTACGTTTTGCAGCCGTTCAGAATTCAAATATCCAGTAAGTGTTACTAAAGATTAATGTTCTATCATGTTGGAAATATTCCCTACACCAAACCCAAACCTAAACCTACCCGATAGTGTTAACAAATGCAAAAGTAATGTAAAAATGGATCTTTACAGGGTTCGAATCTGAACTTTTCACCACCTAAGAGCTACCCAGTAAACCTACTGAATTAGAAAACTCATACATATGAAGCTGTACATGTGATGATAACGTTCAAAAGTATCAGTTTTCAAACTGTGCAGAATGTTAAGATCGTTTTGAAGTCATAACGTAACATTCTGCAACTAATTGTGTGAAAATTAGCCTTTATTAATCAAAAATGTACCAGTAAATCATACTTTTGTGTGAAAAGGAATAAAAGTTGTGGGAGTTTTACTGCCTCTAGTGTTCATTTCAACTGGAAACGTATGTAACGATTCGTATGTAAAAGTAAGTTCTTTCCAGTTTTGCAAAAATGTATGAAGAAGCACGTATTTCCAATGAGCCTAGGTTGCAGGATCGGGCATCAAAGCATTAGAGAAACTTCAACAAGATTTCACTGGCAAAGCAGGTCCACAACCAGCCCAGTCTCATGGCAATTCGTACATATTTTAATGAGGTAGCTAATTTGTACAAATTCGTACGACCTCACTCGTACAAATTCATACGTTTTCTGCTAAATCGTACATATTTACGAGTTGCCAATTCGTATGAATTTGTACGAATTACCAATACCTTACCCCACCCCTAAACCTTCCCGTCACTGGGGTTTAGACAAATCGTACAAAATCGTACGAGTAAGGCCATACGAATTAGTACGAATTTGCCACCTCGTACGAATGCGTACGAATGGTCTTGAGACCTTGTTGTCCAAACCATTGTCAATATAGTGTAGCATTGCACTTCCAAACCAAGCGGCTTTATACTGGTAAATCCAAATGTACATAATAAACATGAATCCAGTATGAAATCAGTTGGTTTGGATATCAAAAAATGAAATGTGTAAGTATTTTTTCCTTGCACATCAAATGCTGTTTAGCATATTTAATTTACTATCCTATAACAATGCATGGTTCTATGGTTAACTGCATTGTATTATCTGCATTATCTTGCTTCCTGCCATATGTGATCATATAAGGCCAGATCTGTGGCCCACCAGTTGAGAATTACTGATCTACAGAAGGACACACAGAAGGACTTGTGTTTCCCATGGTGACAGTGAGCGTGTCCTTCACACTGTTCTGTGCTTAAGGGTGTGAGGTTTCACATCAGTGCTATCAGAGGTGCTAAATGAATAGAGAGGAACAAGTGTTCAAGGGTCCCAGTCAGCAATTTCACCAAATCAATACAAAGCTATTAGTTGTTGGCCATGTTACAGCTATTGACTTTTCCTCTAAGATCTAATGTATTATTCACGGACTATCCATACTCCCACTTTTTCACAGAACAGAGTTTTCACACACACAGATTATTCAAACAAATTCATGAAACAAATTCATAAGCGCTTGCAATTACACATTCTTGGGCACGTAACATTAGTCTACAGTATGTCTGCCATCAAGTCATTTTTCACACATGATTTGGCCTGATTTTTAATCAAGCAGGAAGATAAATTATATAAACTATATGTAAAATGCATAGAATGAAGTGCTGATTTTCCAAAGATATGCAAAGGTCATGGTTTCAATGTATGCTAATGACGTAGATTACTCAGAGCTAAAACCATATAATAAAATATTATCTGTATTTTATTAATGTATTTTTGGTGTTTTAGTCAATTAGTTGTGAAGCACATTGGTTAAATCTCTGGTTGTAGTAAACAGTGCTATAAATAAAATTGCCATTACTATAAGTAATTGTACAAGAGCACCAGCTAATGCAATGTCAGTGTGTTATTTGATTTGCACATTTGTAAAGATTAACCTAAAATCATAAAATTACAAAGGAATTTAAACCTATCAGTTTCAAACTGTTTATTAAAAAGGATGCATGCATTTTTCTCCATTACCTATGTTCACATTTTAATTAAGTGTCACCATGACAACTGTGGCTCTTGAAAAAGAGTAAAAACAGTGCAGCTATGGGGAGCAAAAAGTGAAGAAGAGGAAGAAAAGAAGTGTAATATACAGCTTCTAAACCTGCTAATGAGGTGATACTGAATCACAATCTTCATGTGCTCTTTAAAATTAAAGATATAATCATTCACAGTGAATGAAAGTCTAGGTGGGCACTCTTGCGCTAACTTTGCCCACATCATCTTTCAACCTGACTAATTTGTCTAATGTGTATATATACATGTGTGTATATATATATGTATATATATATATATATATATATATATATATATATACACATGATACACACACAATGTAAAATAAAACTACTGACTTGAGGTATGTCTACACTATCATGCATGTTGCACTATATCTGTACTTTCTTCTGCACTGGAAGCTCCTGTCATCAAATCAAATTCCTCGTGTGTGTAAACACTTGGTTTAATTCTGAGAAGACCATTAGAGAATAGACAGAGAATAGTTTAGAGCATATGTTAGAAGTAGAACCATGTAGTCTACATGATTATCTTAAAATAAGATAAAAAAATTGTCCCAGAAGAGTGGGACATAAATTTGTATCCTTTTTGTAACCTGCCAAATCTGTTATGGACTGACAGCAACTTACAAAATCCTAGAATCCCAGAGGCAGGAAAAACGATAGATAACATGCTTGCTAATCGAAGGTTGTAAGAAGATAATTAAAGTAAGTTAAATCACACTTTCATTAATTACATGTCAAGCTCACATATTCAGTTAGATGTAACCCTTCTTTATTTTGAACCTGACTGTAATTCAGGGTATTAACTGCCTGGTTATCAATAATAATCATTGTTTTAAACAACTAGGCTGACTAGGTCATGAACCCACACCGGTGATTGCGTTTTTTAATTAAAAAATAATTTCAGGAGCTATCAGGAGAAAGGAGACAAGGAAGAACGGAAAAAAAACAGCCATGTTATGTTAATCTGTTTAAAAAATGATTAATGATTTCATGCTTTCCTTTAAGCTTGTTGTGAACATATGTAAATTATCAGATACATTTAGCTAATTCTCTTGCATTAATGTATTCTAATATAACTTCAGCAGTGGTGTTTCTGTTTGTATTTTGATGTTTTTCATGAAGAACTCAATCTTCAACTGAGATGTTAGCTGTGGTGACTCTCCTATGACAATGAAATCAGACAGACTTTCTCAACGTTTCATGTGTGACTGTAGTTGCAGATGTCACACTTTCACTGCACAATCTTAAACTGTAAGACAACCTATTATAAAAGTTTGTTGAAATCTCTGGCTGAATGAGCATTCCAACCAAAAGAAACACAACAATCTTGGTTCAACCAATTGCTCGAGTTTGAGGCCTGACTTTCTGCTAGTATAACCAATGACAAATGCACTGTTTAGAAAACAAGTTGAAAGGCCTTGTTCACACCAAGCACGATAACTATAAAGATAACTGTAAAGATAACAATATTGTTACCCACACCAGCACACAATATTGTCTGTTTATTCTAAGCGCAAGCATGTCTGCCGCTTTAAATTCTCCAGCTCGTGAGAACAGAATGGATTCTGATTGGCTGTCAATGTTTGTACCGTTCATCAGCTGGAAAAAATTGTTCTGAAAATTATTTCAACAACATAGTTTCTCTGTGCCTTTGTCATTATCGTTGTGGTGTGAACTCTGCTATTCTTTAATATTGAGAAAGATTTTTAGAACTATATCTTTATCGTTATCTTTATAGCTATCGTGCTTGGTGTGAACAGGCTTTAAAAGCCAAAATGCTAAAATCACTGACGTCATATTTAAGAGAGTCAGTGCTAAAATGGAAAACATGAATTACTTTAAATACCAGGCTTGGCAGGCAGGCTATTATGTATTTGGCGGCACCCTAAATTTTGTGCCTCATAGAAGTGTTTAGAATCTAGGATCTAACCCTGCTTCTGGAGACACACTGTCCTGCAAAGTATATTTTCAAGCTGTTTCAGCTCACCTAGCCTGTGATTCTTCAAGTGATCCTAAAAGTCTTGTTTAGCTCATTCAGGGGTGATTTGGATTACAGCTAAACCAACCTGGTCTCACAAAATTTGTGTAATGACCATAGACTCTTAATGCAAAATTCCGTGTTAGTGTCACGAAATCGTCGAAACTTCCATGATGGGAAAAGATTACTATGCAAATCAGTATCAGGCATCAGCCGTGATGCAATCGATCACCAACACACAAGAGCCAATAGCATTTCACAACAGTTTGACGTGATCGGTCACGAGACACACAAGAGCCAATAGAAATTTACAACCAAGGCTGACATACGGATTCTCCTGGCGGCATTTTTGAAATTTTGCGCAAAGCAGCAGCTGCAAAGATGAGTCAAGGTGGATGGAGAGATAGTGATAGCGTTTTGTCACAAATCAATCTGCCTCAGAAGAATTGGAATATTAATCCTTTTTAATAAATAATGTTGGTAGTTGTATCTGCCGGTTTATCTTGTGTTTTATTAACGGATGGTAGGTTTAAGGGCAGGTGTTGGGTTAAGGGCTCATAAATGTATAATTAATGTAAGTAACCCTAACCCTAACCCCAATACATATGCAATAATGGCAATATCATTACCCATTATTTGAATCCAGATATCCGTGCCTGGATCATGGCTGATGCCTGTCACTGACTTACATTGTAATCTTTTCTGTGAGCCCATCACAGAATTTTCGACGATTTCGTGATACTAAAACGGAAATATGCATTAAGAGTCCGTGGTCATTACACAGAATTCTGTGAGATCAGGTTGGTTAAACTCTGCAGGACAGTGGCTCCCCCAGGAAAAGAGTTAGGGTTAGGACCTAAGACATAGGTTATAAGATTATCATATTTTGCAATTTACTCTCATTAAATAAATAATAAAACATTATACTCAAAAGTTTGTGGAAACTTCTTACCTGCAGCAGGAAGTCAAACAAGGCAAGCCGCCCCCACTCTGAATGATGAACTCCCACACAGCTTGTGAAGTTCAGTGGCACCTGAGTACCACACCTGCTCTGAAGTAGAGTCTGATATTGGGGCCAAGTGAGTGAGAAAGAGTTTTGGTCATTCTCAACATCAGACAGATGTTGGATGCTGGGATCCCACCATATCACTGGTCTGGGAGATCCATTGGTGTACTTGTATGGTAGAATCTCACTGTGGAATGTTCTCAACACTGAGGGCAAGCTCCGGTTCAGACCCAGAACTCTGTCTAGGTGAAAGGCGAACACCTCAAACCAGTCATTGGGACGTTTTATGAGAGCACAGCTTCCTGTCTCACAGCATGCGATATGATTGTGCCCTACAGAAGCAAAGATGTCTTTTTTCTCACTAAATTCAACCTGAAGCACTTGTCCGTGGCCTGGAAGCCTGGCTTTACTCAACACAGTGCCTCTGGAGAGAAGTGCCATCTTTTTTATGTCATTCTCACTGAACCAGGGTAGAGACTCTGCTTTGGTTTGGTTCCAGTTATCAATGAAAGTCTCATCAGAGGCCGTCATGCACCAGTTATTGGCTGAATCCTTGATGCCAGCCTTTTCTGGAATCCCGTCTTTGGTTTTTGCTCTGAATTTGGGCCTCTTCCTCTTAGAGAGCTTTGCTTGTCTTTCATGTATTTCTGTTTCTCCAGGGGCCTGTTTTAGTTTTACCACCTGCTGTGCATCTGAGAACTGCCCCACAAGCCTCTTTGCTTTGGCTTCATCTGGAGTGCATTTGTGCCTGCATGTCTTGTTGTTTGGGCGGAGGCTTTGGATGCTGACCGACTGAGGGAATGCTGGGTCATGTCTGGAGCGAAGAAGATGGATGGTTGTGTTGGAGTTGCTGCTATTTCCTAGTTTAACGGCTCGCCCTCTTTTTTTGGCACCAGCTGCAAATGCTGTGACTGGACGCTTGTTTATGTTCTGCAGATATCGTTCCTTTTTGTTTGCTTTACTTTTTGCAGGCTTTTCAAGCAATGCTGTTTTTCCAGAGGAAAATGATAATTGGTGATGGTTGACCATCAGGAGATGTTTGGCAGAATCTTTCATTTCAGGATTCTTCCATGTTTTGCTGTGTTCATATAAAGACGTTGGAAGATAATGTCTCAGAGACAACTTCTCGACCAGCCTGCTGGGTTTGTTATTGCGGGGGCCCCTTACGTTCAGCCTGCTCGGCTCAGTTTGGAAGGGAGGAAGGGTGCATATCATTACCACCAAAAGACTGAAGAGAAACAGGAAGACCACCACAAACCGACATTTTAGTCTGAACTTCAACCACATTCTTAAAGCCTGCAAGACACAGCAGAGAAGGCAGTGGTAAAGACAAACAGTACAATAAAGTAAGCAAGCAAGTCGTAAACGTCAAAGTGAAAAGGCTTTGTGAATAAGAAAAGCAGTTTGGATTTCAAGGAAGGTAGGGAAATCTAAATAAGGAAATATTTTTAGAAATCTGGATTTTGAATACACATGCTTGAGATTAATTTCACCCATTTCCATATGTGGTTAAGATTGACTTTGTGGCTTTAGGCTAGAGATTTTCCATATGTGTCAATTCCATTGAGCACTTCAGGTTCTACAATATCAGACTGGAATGTAGACTGGATCTTTTCCAGCTGTTCATTTTATGGAGATATGGCGGAGAATTAATCAGCCTGAACATAGGATGTTCGATTTAAGATTATTCTTATCATATTCCTAGCATGAATGATTAAACAGGATCTGGAGAATGTCACTGCATTTGGCTTTTTTTTGCCGCAATCTCTAATTTTCCTGCCCCAGCCTTGACCCATTCTAAATTGGACGAAGCCTGTCATTTAAGGTTTAGAAGAGGTACCAATCATCCCCAAACTGTACACACAACTGTGAAAAGCAAAATTTAGGCTGCTGAAAATTAGAACGTTTGCTGACCGTGACAAACAGTGTTAGGTGAACTTAGCTAAAAAGCTACAGGCTGAAGTATCCAAACAAGAGTGAAGCTCTTTTGAAAAAGTAAAAGTTGCTATTAAAAAAAGTAGCTAACTAAAGCTATTTAAAGGGAGGATTTCTTTTAAACACACAACCATACTTTTATATTATGTATCATTTAATCAGTTTTGTCTTGCTAGTCATTAGAAAGTTGTTACTGTAAAATATACTCACTAGTCTTTCACGCTATACTGACAAATGTATATTTACTTTACAACATTAGAGTTAAAAGTTTTAGAAAAATATATATATTTAGAAAACCATAGAAAATATGGCATAAATATGTGCATGTCTGTGAATACTATAAACCATGATACCTAAATGCAATGCATTTCCACAAATATCTGCTGAACAGAAAAAAAAAAAAAAATCTCAATACTGTGAGATCTCTCCCTCCTGGCTGACATTTTTATGACTTTAGCAGATAGCACCTGTGAAAGACTTCTATTATGCTTTAGTTCAAAGAATGCCCTGTCTGCAATTTCACAAGGCTAGCGCACACAAAATGTGAAGTTTCACAAGGCTAGCACACAGGTTAGGGCCTGTTTGAGTGCTAACTTACACACAAAATATGAGTGAAGGCAAGTGGATATCTAGGTCATGATTATGCATGAGGAGATCATGCAGATTTCTAGCTGATACCAGGATCAGTATGTAGGATTTCACCATGTTTGCTTTGATGTAGTTTGGTGGAGGGACAAATGTTAAATAGATGTACAGTGGACACTTAAGCCACACTTGTGGTTAAGAATTCATAGTTTTGTGTTTAAATAGTCAAGTCGCCTTTATTTATAATGCATAGAAAGGAACCTCTTAAGACGCAAGAAAAAAGTTTTAGGAAAACATTTTAGGAATAATTTTTTTTAACATTGTTTAAAGCATTAAAAATATTGTACAAAAACAAAAAAAAATTATATATGTAAAAAATATATTTCATCCATAAATTATGCTATGTCCTCGGATGAGGACATCGGGACTCAATTTCTTTAAAAAAAGAAAAAGACATGAATGAACATGCATAGCCAAAAGCAATTGATATTTAAAATCACCAATGCAATTTTAGTTTTCAAGATTTTTTTTTTTTTTTTACCAAACATTGTATAAAGATGATTCTCAACTATAACAGAATTATTCAATATAAAATTTTTCTTTCTGCAACGTGTGTAAAATAGTAATAAGCGGGTCTTCTCATTATATTCAATGTATCTATAAACTAAATCTGATTTGCATATTAATGTGTTTTTGGGGCAACATATAATACTTGTACTTCATAGAATACTGAAATATAATTTCTTTCCCTGTTCATTTGTTAAGTCTCCCAAAATGCATAATAAACATGCATTTAGTCCCTGTGTCCTCATATGAGACATTTTTGAAGAGCAAGGAATGGTGAAACATCCAATCATTTGGTATCTCTGAAAAGTTCTGAATGTGCTCTGTACAGGACATCCAGACTTAGAACTGTGACATGTAGAAGCTCAGAGAAATTCACTAAAAAATAATGTCCTCATTTGAGGCCGCAGGGTCTTAAGAGGTTTTAAGCATTATTCAATATAGATAGTGTCAAAGCAGCTTCACATTGATAAATATGACAGAATCAATTATGGAAACTCATAGGGTGCACAATAAATCAGATTTTAATTATGAATATGATCACAGCTTCTCTCCATTTGTTAGGCATAATCATCTGCATCTGCGACTGGTTATTTTTTCCTGAAAAAAAAAAAAATATAATAATATATAATAATCTTTTTTGGCATGTGTCTTATCTTGAATTGGTAACAAGCCTCAACGAGCTTTGATTTTGCTTGCCAGATGTCAAGCGTTCAAATCCCCCAATCAGGGCATAAAAGAGCTTGAATAAAACAAAATATTTACATAAATTAGTAATTTTGCTGCAATGTTCAGTAAGAAAAAGTTTTATTCACTGTGAGATTTGCAAAAGACTACATTAGATTTAAATGTTAGATACGACCAAGTTAGTCAGATTAAGATACGTAAAAATAACGAATTGTCATTTATGCCAACTGGTATTCCTGTTTCTGGTCCGTATCCAGCACAAGAATACTATCAGATAACTGAAAACTCTATCGGCAATGTAAATATCGGATTT
>JAUMHE010000021.1:214300-234010 GCA_032359235.1 Enteromius mattozi
TATACACATATATATATATATAATTAAAAGAATAATAATTAAAGACCAGATGTGCTTGTTTTTGGAAAATTATTATGAAGAGAGCCAAGCTTTTAGTTAGTTGCTACTAAATACTGGCAAATCTGTATTCTAATCTCTCCAAATTTAGATAATCTTTCCGTTTTGCCATATTTTCAGAGGCCAGATCTTGTCTTTGTTTATGAGTGAGTGACTGCCATTGTGTGCTAATAGTTACTTTAAATAGCACCAATTAGCCAGAAGCCTGAGATGTTCAATCACTCTGAGGCTATTAGCCTGTAATCAGGTGCTGTTCAGGACCCGACGTGTTCCACTCGCTCGCTCCATCTCTCCCTGTCCATTTCTCTCTGCGGGGGGTCAAGAAAGCAGGAGGAAAGGGAATGAAGCCCCTTGATGACCATAAAATGAAGACTAAATGTTCATGCTTGAGCGGGAAATCGTATTGCGTTTTTAGTCTTTGTGAGGCAGTTTTAATGCAAAAGGGGGCAATAACTGTTTAAATGGCTGCTTTGCATATTTGTGAAATTACAAATTTTTGGGTCCCCAAAATGGAAGTCACTGATGCCTGGATATAATAGTGTATTTTTCGCAATTGTGTAATATTAGTTATTACTGTTCTCCATTTAGAATAATAGGAAAGTCATAAAACAATTAATACAAAAATCATGTTAAGATTACAGCTTTAAAAGTACACTGTTATTCTCTTCAAGATGTTCATGCTGGGATGCTTATTAAATGTTTTAAAATAGTTTTTTAAACAGTTTCAAGATTTGTTTCGCAACCTTATGTTTTCTTCTGAAAATAAACAAATAAATACACATTCATTTTAGTCATTTGAATTTGTATTGGAATATATCAATATATTGCATATATACAGCTCTAATAAAAATACAGTAATATTGTGAAATATGTTTAAAATTTAAAATAGCTTTTAATATTTTTAAATGTCACTTTAGATATAAAACGGTTGAGCTTCTTAATATGTTAATATGATAGTAATACTATTTTTTTTTTTATTGAACAAGAGCAGCAGATGTTTTTGTAACATTATAAATGTATTTACTGTTACTTTTTTAGCAAATTAGATTACATTAATAAATTACATTTAAAATATATATATCTTTTACAGGAATAAAACATTTTTACAGTTATTTTACATTTTAATAATATTTCACAACATTGCATTTTTGATAGATAGATAGATAGATAGATGTTAACTAGTATTGTAAAAACAAACAAACAACAAAAAAAACCCATATATATATATATATATATATATATATTGATCTTAAAGCTATTACTGGACAAATTGACCTGCTGTTTTTTCCAGTGATCACTTTTATTATTGGACACAGTTTAAAACAGACAGATGCGCACACACGCACATTTACCCACGCGCACAACACACAATGTCATACTGTCTCACACCTGTTCAAACAATCCCGACTTTACAACAGCAGCCCAAGCTGCTTGTTTTGATAATAACTCTGTTGGCCGAAAACATTTCCAGACCACTGATCCTTGTTTGACTGCTGCTCTGTTGAGTTTGACCAACGCTACACGGAGGCCTATTCTTATCAAACAGGATGTGATCATTTCCCACAGTCACCCTCTTCGCTGCTTAGAGCCAGATGAGGCGCCAGCAGAGAAAAACACCAAGGTGTACAATCAAACAAAGAGTGTAAAGCAGACTTACACACTGTCCGGCTTGTTTATGGAAAGTAATATGACTGTGTATGTGATGATGGAATTGATTACTGTTTAAAGCGGGACGAGTTTCTCATAAAAAAAAAATATATATATATATATTCTTGGAATATTCATCCATTTAATTGCCTTAAATCCATTTAGATGGTTATATATGCTTATATAGAGCAGATGATTGACAGCTGGAGGAGGCGTGGCTTATTCCACTGTGTATATTTATTCTACACCTGGATGACATAAGCAGTATGTTGGCTTTGTATGTAGTAGAAACACACAGGTGCATTTTGTACCTGCTGGGAATGAGGGGCCCTCAGGAGCCTCTATTAGTGTGTACAGTGGCAGCAGGTCACATCTTTTTTCACAATATTCCCCTGCCCTTTTTGAATTTCTCATTTCGGCGAGGCTGAAAATAGCTGAGAAGCACAAAACCTGAGAATCTGAGAACATGTGATGCTGTGACCTCAGAGCATGCTGGGAGACGCTGCAAATCTGCAGGCGGTATCTACAGTATCCCACGGACATCTACGGGCTCCGTTGTTTTTAACCTTGAGAGGGTTGGAGAGGGAAAGGGGGGAGCTGCTAACTATGCAAAAACGCTTGGGGTTTTCTTTTGTCGGAATTGATTTTACTATGCAAACAATGTTAGCAGGGATAAAATAGAGAATACCTGCAGAATCTGCATATTTGGTTCAACTGTCTTATTGTTTTTCTGCATAATCCACTCTAAAATAGATCAGTCCATTAGGGGGCACAATCTGAGAAGAGACTGCGGGCTTAAGCGTAAAAAGGATACAGAGAGATAAACAATGAACAATGCAATAATAATGATAATAAATAAAAAATGGTATCACTCGGTTTGAAATATTCAAGTAAAAAGATGAAAGGGTATTGTACCTGTATTGAACCTGGTTTGTAGTGAAGACTGACAAATAGCCAGATCAATTTTATCTGTAATTTAATATCAAACAATACATAGCTATCTTGGGGTTTTTTTTTTGTTACCGTGAGTGTTTTCTAACTGTGAAGGCCACCCTAAATGCAGTCTGATAATTATACAGGACAAGAAAAATGTTTCAGATCTTTTTGTTTGCCAGGAACACATGGCAAACATGAAAATGTCATATGCAGGACAGCGAGTGACATAGGTATGTTTTGCTGACTGAAAACAGTTTTTCATTCTCTCAGACACTATGTGTTTTATACATAGTTTTATAGAATAGAAAACGATACATTAGGTCATGGTATACAAATTTTCAAAAATATCTCAGATATACTGTTGAAAATGTTCAAGGTGGTGCTTTTCGAGGACTAAAGAGGCAAACTTGAATAGGTAGATCTGAATTAGAAATTAAAATGTTTTCAAAGATCACACATAGCTTTTTTTTTTACTTTGCTCGCATAAGCATGCTATAAAATAATTTTTCACCTTAACGGGAATCAAAAATTTCTCTAATTAGATTCAAAGTATTGTATATGTTTAGAGAGCTTTTGTACAAACAAATGCTTCTTTGATTGATTGTTCAGTGAAGAATTTCCTCATTCATGTTTTAAAAATATTTCATTCAGTGGATTAAAAGTATTATGCCATGCCTTTAGCAATTAACAAATTTAAATGAAAGAGTTACTAAAAATATTTGCGCATTGTATATTTGCTTTAGTAATTGCGCTCAAAACTAATTTAACGGACAGAAAACCCAGCACATTAGCAAATTAGTTTATGATGTGAGACCTTTATTAGCAGAACATCATGTAATCATTCACTACATTTATGTGAAAACACAATATTTACAGAACAAAACATTTCCGATAAAAAATATTTTAGAATAATTACAATCAGCTGGTTGAACATATATTCTCTTACACATACATTTATAGAACATCCTCCTTGTTATGTACAGTATTATTTAAGTCAACACTTATCGTAATTTTTTACAATATTAAACAGCAGGGAAATCCCTGTTCAACACAAAAATCACCTAACAAAGATGTCAGATGCTTACATTTCCATTTTGATTCATAAAGCTTTACAGTCTGCTGTTTTCTTTCAGTCAAATTAGATGCAGTGTTTTTTTATTTTAATCGGAGGTGGTTTAGTTAAGTTCCAATTGGAATTCCGGTAGAAAGGGGGTGAGGAGAGCTCACAAATTCTGTCCAAATTCAGCGCTTCCCCCACTGAGAGAGAACAGAATGGGGCACAGGAGAAATCTGGCTGGCTTCACCTCATCTTTGACAGCTGACGTTAAAATGTTTACATATTATGATTTAGTAGCTATTAGTTTCAGTGCTGCTCCCCTGCGATCGGGCCTGGTGTGTGTTGGATTCCCTGGTGAAGCTGGGCTTGGCTTTGGATGGGTTCAGTGCACACCTGTGAGAGAGGAATGAATAGAAGGGGTGTGTGAACTGTGTGCTCCAGACTGACTGGCGCCACTGACAAAACAGAGGGCATGCTTGATCAACAACCCGAAACAAACCAGGTCAAACAACTACACGGGCCCGGACCGCTAACCTACGCGCTCCCACACACAGCTGCGGGCCAACCGCTTCGGACGCTAACCCCTCTCTTAGAGTGGACGGTTATTGCGCAACCTACAGCTGGCTTCGAGCGGCTGCCAGCGTCCGCAAGCCAGAGTTACAGTCCAGTCCAAGTAGACAGATTGTCACAAAAACCGGCATTCATGCTAACAGGAATATTATGGTAATAACTTCTATCTACGCTGTTTTTACCGTCACGGCTCTATTAATAATAGCCATTGCAGCTGCATGTACTGCCAGCTCTATTAGAAGTCTGTTACCCAATTATCCTGACAGTTCAGCCCTGTTCTTAGGCTATGAATTCTGGGTAATGAAAAGCATTTCTCTGGCTTTTTCCACTGCTGCATGCGTTCAAGCTTGTTTGAAATAGTCTTAATGCAGGCTGATTGGTGTGTTTTTTTGGTTTGGAAACAAAAATGGGAGAATATTTTGGCAGCAAAACTCTAAAATGTAGATTTTTAATAGAAGCAGTAATCAAATAATGTGCGTGAATTAACATCTATTACAAATACAAGAATGTGTGAGACGGATTCAGATGAGAAATCATTTTAAAATGATCAAATTAATTTGACTAACCTTAAAAACAAGACACATGCCTGCACACAGAAGTGCTGAAGCACCGATTTAAGATTGGATGAATTATATGAGACAAGGGATGAATCCTTCGAGAATATTTTATATTGAATTTCATTTACTCACCGGTGTGCAACATTTCAGCGACATAAAATTGAGTCTTCCTTATTGACACCCGTCATCCGCTGAAAGCAAAGGAAACAGGTGCGTTCATTCTTACTGCGGCTAACGGTGAGGTGACATGAGGGCCACAATAAACATCAATAAGATGTTGTACATGGAGTCATTTAAAAAGATAATGATCATACAAGATAATATAGCTATAATAAATACACACACACACACACACACACACAAAGCATTAGATATATTATCACATAGCTAAAAGATGATATTACATGACATATTCAGGCTATGAGTAAGATTAGATAAAATTGCACACTAAGAAAATCTAACGTTTTTACATTTTTAGCAAATAACAAGGAAAAACAGGCCTCCAGTAGCTGATCTACAGCATCATTGCATTTGGTCTGGTGCAGTTCATATAGAAACACGCACTATTGTTACTTCCGTGCGTAATGAGGCTGCCGTGCACAGCCAGTTATCACCACAGTTGTGTTTTAGTGAACGTTCACGAAGGTTTCTGGTCCTGCTTACCTGCTCTGTGTTGATTTGTGTGAGAGGGGTCCGTGTGGAGGCGGGTGGGCTCGTCTGTTTCAGGAGAGCCGGGTGCGTCTCCAACGCCAGCTGCAGATCCAGGATATAGTCAATGACATGCTGGAGGATCTCCACTTTACTGACTTTCTTATCCTGCGGAATAGTGGGCACCAGGCGCTTGAGTCGGCTGTAGCAGTCGTTCATGTCGTACTGCAGACAGAAAAGATCCTCCTCTTCCATTTTGCATCGGCTGCGCTCCGCCAAATAACGCAAGGAGAGCTGACTGCAGCCAGAAGAAACCTTATGAGGGCGAACCGGTGCGCTGGCCTTCATTGTAATAAACAAAAGCACAAAGAGCTACGCGAGAAGAGGGGAAAACAAACGCGCGCGGGACGCAACAAGAGGTTTCGTTTAAAAACGCAATTTGGAGAACGCAAGAAAAGAAGCGCAGTTCTATCCTGACCACATCTCCTCTCTGAGTGGGAACGCACAGTGTAAAACAGCGGATGAGTTGAGGCTGGTCATATATAGAGGAAAAGGGGAGGCGCCACCCGCTCGAGCTTTGACAGTCCTGCGCGAGGAGAAACCGGTCAGTCACGAGCTCCCGTGATGATGGAGCAGCGCGCGACCTGTAACTGCGGAGGGGCTCGAGCGCGAATAAGAGGCTGCTGGGTGAAACGTCCGTTTGTGTGTGTGTGTGTGTGTGTGTGTGTTTAACCGCGTGCGTATATCTGCATGTGTGTTTCCGATACAGAAATAATGAAAGAGGTACAAAGATTTTCATTCGTTAATTGTGAACAAAATCATTCCGTTGTTAGCCTACATTTTTAGCAAGTCAGCTATAATTTATGCCTTGGGAAAAACAACAACAACAACAACAACAACAAAAAAACATGGTAGACACCGGGGCAAGTTGTCACACAGGGGATCTGTGGACTCAAAAGTGAAAATTAAAACTGTTTATTTTCTGCCCTTAAAAATGAAAATGTTTTCTAGCTTAAGCACAATAAGCACAATAAAACTAGCCTATTTAATTAAAGGGCAACTTGATAAAAAAGATATATTTTAACTCAAAGTATTTATTAAATTTGTTAATATTAGGCAGGGTAAGCATTAACTAATATTAAATAACATTGAGAAATACATTTGTTACAGTGTTTATTCATCTTTGTTAACGTTAGGTAATAAAAACACAACTGTTTATTCTAAATTCATGTTAGTTTCGTTAAACAATATTTAAAGATTCAACTTTTAAAATAAGCTAATAGTAAATGTTGGAATTAACATACTAAGATGTTATGGTTTTCATTGTTAGTTCATGTTAACTTATGTTGTTAATTTTAACAAAGGGAACGTTCCTTAGTCTTACCTTGAAAGTTTGACATGCATTCTCAGGCCAAGGGATTTTCATCAGTCACAGCTTTATTGGGGCAAATTGTCATATGTTTCATAAGGTGACAGAAAAAAAAGTTTTTATTTTGTACATGACGTTGTACACGTGTGTGGGTCCTCCCTGCATAAGAAAAAAAAAAAAAAAAAACATCAGTTGAAGTTTTGTATCAACATTTCCTATACAGTAGGGGTTCAATTACATGTAGCATTTAATAGCTTTTCAACAACATTCAATGACAAGCAATTTTTAATATATTAAAAAACATTTTTGTTTTTATTAAACAAAACATACAAAACAATACAATATTCTTGTGACACTGTTTCTGCATAATTGAATATGAAGTGGCCTATTCATGACTGCTATATATATCTAAAGCATTAACCCTTTTTTTATTATACAGAAAAGAGTCAGTTTATATTAATTTTAAAACTTCTTATGAAATGTTCAAAAACTTCATACAGCATTGAAGAAGCAGGATGTTGTACGTTTTTTTCCAAACACTCATCACCATCAGTCACCTCAATGCTCATAAAGTCACCAACATTATCATATTCTTCTAGGTATCTTTTATTTTTTTATGTTTTTGATTATGAAACATAAATGAATCACCATTTAGTCTAACTCATTTCATTCATTTTGTGTGCCAGCCTTGCCACAGTACAGGCAATGTTCCTATAATCCTCATGCAGATTCATGGGTCTCTCACCACAGACGGACCGGCACCAGTCTTGTAATGTCCCTTATTCACAGCAGTCCACCTTCAAATAGTCTCACACCCGTGGCAAGTTGCCAAGGTGATGGAAATGCCTCCCCTCTGGTGGCAACAAGTTAGAATCCACTTTGCCTTTCCTCTCACTTTGATGCATGGAATGGTGTAACTTTCTGCCTGGGTAGAATTTGTATGTGTGTGATATGTATTAGGTAATCATGAGTCTTTGTCATGAAAAATTCTACTTGCTTTCTGCAGGTGGGTTGGCCAAACACCCTGCAGCTTAGCAGGTGCAAAGAGTTTGCAAATAGCGCTATCCGTCATGTTCTGAAAAGGGGTCCTCAAAACGTAGCACTGGCGTCCTCCTTTGAAAACAAAACCACTTACGATGCATAAAGCCCTGCAATTAGCACATCACAACAAAAATTCTCGCCGTTCTATTCTTGTTTAGTCAGAACTTGCATTGGTTGGTAGTACTTTATTTAAAAGGGAATGTGCAAGGCCATAACAGGAATGTTTACCACATCTCGCATCCAACTCAGGGCTCAGAATTGATTCAGCATGCTGTTTGATTATACACCAAATCATAGACTAGGTATGGAAAGGTGCAATTTGCAATGCAGAAAACCTAAATTTTTTTGCATTATTCTAAATATAAATTAAATCTTGACAATTTTGTATTGTTTTTATTATTGATTCTGTAAGGGAATTTATATATGACACACACAAAAACATTTGGTGCTTGTTTATTATTAAAAAAAGGTCTGGGCAAATTTGTGGTGGTGCATGTGTGGTGCATGTAAAGTTATATAAAAAAGCCTTTAAAAATATTACATCATTTTGTTCTTTTTATGACAAAGCAAGGTTAGTTCTGGTTGTGAAATGTCACTTGGTGCAACTCCCTAAACATAATGACATTAGAAATTGACATAATATTTGTAAAACAACAACAACAAAACAACTGACACATTACTTTATTCAAAGTACATTATTTTAATTTTTAAAGATTACACCACTTTACATTTTTAAAATCTTTATCACTTGACAGTCATAAGATAAATCCTTTCCTGAAAAATACTATAAATATTTCCAAAACCAGCATGAAAGTACACGAACACTCTTTCACTGACCAAAATATGTTTTGATGCATGTTGTACATGTCTTTGAATA
Organism: Enteromius mattozi; assembly: GCA_032359235.1. Taxonomy (NCBI): domain Eukaryota; kingdom Metazoa; phylum Chordata; class Actinopteri; order Cypriniformes; family Cyprinidae; genus Enteromius; species Enteromius mattozi. The sequence continues at coordinate 223,060 of JAUMHE010000021.1, forward strand.
CACGATTCATGGTTCACTGAATACATGGTTCTCTGATTATTTATATGATAATATTTTAGTTAGCTTATTAATCAGCCTGTATTCTGTGTTTTGTGTATTAGTTATGACTCCTGATGGTGTCCTATAGTTATAGACCCTATATAGTCCCTGGATGGGGCTTGTGTCCATTCAGGTGAAGAGAACACACCTCTCACTATCTCTTTCAAAGACAGCTTTTCAAAAGAGACAAGTGTATGAATCTTTGATGGCAACCTTTCCCAGAATACCTCTCTGTCTCTCTCACACACTCTCTATTTTAGCCCCTGGGCAACAGCAAACACTGTAACGACTGATGTCTGCAGGCACCGATACAGAACGTATCAAATGTGACTTTCATCCTGAACAAAATCTTGAAATTGAACCTTTTTGAATGTATAAATGTCAATTTTATTGAAAGAAAACCAGCCTTTGGGAGAAAATGTAACTCTTTACATTTAAAGGTGAAGTATGACATTTTTTTGATGTCTAATATAATACCACCTTAATATGCAAAGTCAGCTACAAGAAATAGACTGATTACCCTGAAAAGTGTAAAGTATTATCTGTTTGATTATACTGACTAGCACAACCCAGCAACACTGAATCAACCAACAGTGTGAGTTTGGGGCGGGTCTAGGTGTTTGTTCAACCAATGGTAAATGGGAGGTGTTATTTTCTTTGTTATATATATATATATATATATACATACAAATTTCCTGAATTATATTTTCAACAATGTTGGTAACCAAACAGTTGACGGTAACCATTATTTGCAAAAAATACTGTGTAAGTCAATGGCTACCATCGACTGTTTGGTCACCAACATGCTTTAAAATATCTTCTTATGTGTTCAGCAGAAGAATGAAACTCATGTAGGTCTATAACAAGTGGATTGTCAGGAAACTAATTTTCAATTTGGGTGAACTGTCCCTTTAAGTGTACTTCAATAGAGTACATTTTCATGATTATGTTTCTTAATACACCAAAAAAGTGCAATTTGTTATAATCTCAAATTAAAAGTTTTACTTTAAAGTACATTCTAAATCATTGTTTTAATAATCTTTTGTCTTACTCGAAAGTCCATTAGGTAAGGGACTAATGTGAATAAATTAAATCCTTTTCAGTACATTCAGCAGTACACTTTAACCATATTTCAAAGGATTTGTTGTGAAATTACATATAAAGATGTACTGAAGCACTCTAAGTTCAGCTAATTGCATTTAATATGAATTTATACTGTAATACATTTTAATATATTTGCAGTTAAACATGCAATTAAATGTCTGAAAACAAATCCAAGAGAAAAATAGATAAATTAAAGTATATAACTTAAAGTGCACTACTTTTTCACAAGTGTTAGAACCTATTATACAGATGCGGTAACAAATCATTCACTGAACTGAACACTAAAAAGAAAGAATAACATCCAGTAAACTGTGGCCAAATTTATGATGACCTCATGATTAATCCTAACAATACTCTCACGCAAAGGACAAATGACTTGACTTTTTTAATCATAATGCTTAGACATGTTTAACCAGATGCTGTTTTCACTTCTGTAAACTGTTTTGCTGTAACTTCCTTGTTCCAGACAGCTGTGAAGATGCAGCCATAAAAATTATTGCTTAGTCTGCATGATCATTGTGTATCAGTGTTGTACGCTGCTGTTGTGTTACAGCTGAGCTCCATATCCAGACTAAACAAACCATCATAACGTTTAACGTAAGCCTTAGCAATTTTGTATATACTTCAATTAAATTTAATCAGCGATGCAAACTGTTGTCATTGTGATGGGCGGTTGCTGTTTTTCTGTCTAACATTATTATACCAATGGAGTTTATTTAGTGGGTCTGACTGTCTCTTATCCTCTTGCTCAACAGAAAACAGCTCTCATCTTCATTTACACAGGTGCTACAGTATTTACAGAGAGACCTGTGCAAGCAGTTGCTTTAATACTCTCACGCTTCCACATATAGACACATACGTCTGCAAATAAACACTCCACCCTCTTTGTACGTTTCCTGCCGTGGCTTTGGAATTATAGCACATTATGCAAGTCTATCATAGACTCAGACAGTCTAAGCTGGGGTTATGTGATCCTGGATGCAGCGATGCAGAAATGATGGCTCCTTGCTTTCCAAACATTAGACTGCTTCTGAAGATGGGCGGGTGTGCACACATAAACCCACATGCATAAACATACAGACGTAAACACACCTACACACCTGCACGATAAAGAAGGATTCAACTGCAATGAGCACGCTGGAAATTTGAGGTGAGTTCAGCTAAAAATGACAGCTCTGTCGTTTATACTCCCTCATGACTCTAAACGTATTACATATGACTCATGCGCTATTTCCTAAGTATATTTAAGCAATATGACAGACTTTAGTATAATTTTAAGTCATCATTCACTAATACTCATCGTTCTTTATTTGCAGTGAGATTCTACCTGTTGTGGCTGCATGCTGAGATCTGGATGAGTCCAGTTTGTGAATGCATCGTTTAGGCTATGTCAAGATTTTCAGTTACTACTTACATTTTTGTTACTAGATCAGGTTTTTATGCACTTTTTTTATTTTAATGCATCCGCCCCTAAATGGAAGAAATCTGAAAATTCTTTCTTGCGAGTTCAGCTTAAAGGGTTAATTCACCCAAAAATGAAAATTAGCCCACCTTTTATGTACCTTGGACGCATCCTAAGTGTGTGTGACTTTCTTCTGTCAGACAAATCTAATCAGATTTATATTAAAATTGTCCTGCACTTCTAAGTTTTATCATTGCAGTAGGCGGGTGGTTCCCTTTAACAGTCTAAAAAGTGCACGCAAACAACAAAAGTTAGCGAAAAGTGTTTATCATGTTTGAAATATGGATATTTGTCTTACAAAAATGCATGGATTCACTACGGAGGCCTTAATTCACCCCCTGGAGCAGTGTGAGGAATGTTTTATTACATTTGCACACACTTTATTTAACATGTTTTAGACTGTTAAAGAGAATGATAGACCTTAAAAGTGCCAGGAGAGTTTTTAATATAACTCTGTTTGGATTCATCTGATAGAAGAAAGTCACCTACACCTAGGATACTTCGAGGGTAAGTAAAAGACAGGCTAATCTTCATTTTTGGGTGAACTAACACTTTAAGAAACAAAGTCATACAGGTTTGGAACAGCATGAGAATGAGTAAATGATTATACATTTAACTCTCTAAAATGCTGCTTATTATTTAGCTTCTAGAAGACCAGCACAGAAAACAGGTCCCATTTGTTATTTTCTGCAATTCTCTTTCCCTCCAGCTTATGATAAATTATGTTCACAGCTTGATGATTTCATTCTGGTAATTTTTCCATCTGTTTTAGCTTTGTAGAAATGAACACATTACTCTTTTGTGTAAGTAAATGCTTACTTACACATTTGTTTTTTTAGAAGCTGCACCTTCAAGAGAATATATTGGCCATTTTGTCTAAACTGAGTATAAGATGTGACATGACGATCAAGTCTAGCTGTAGACTAAACTGTACTGTCAACGTTAAGTGTCTGGAGATCAACTCCTGGGTCACCAGCCAAAATGAGTCTTAGATCTGCCTTAAGGGTCACTAACTCACAAAAAAAATCTATGCTTTTATGCAAAAATACATTTTACTATATAAAGTAGATAATAGTTTGTCATAGATAACAGTCATTGAATCATTTGCTTAACCAGTTTGTTCACTCCACTACCCTGTTTTGCCCAGAGATTGCTTTGTGTGCTGTCTTGGGGGCTATCTCTGAGTCTGACAACATAAAATGTGAAGTGTTGTCATCTCGCAGTTACATTAATTATGACATTGCGTGAAGACAGCATAACTCGTGAGAGACTCTTCCTGTCACACCATCAACCTGTTAGTAATTTGTTTGCCTGCCTGCCTTGTTTTGGTCTTTAACCTAATTTCTGTCTCCCCTTTGATTACGCTAGTTAGTTCACCTGTGTCTTATTAATTATTTAATAAATTAATTTGCCTTTGTATTTAAGTTCCTGTCTGCTCAGTTTTAGTTTGTCTGGTTTTGTCAATTCATATGTGTGTCACAAGCCTTCCTGTGTATGGTATAACCTTTATGTGGATTTATTGAAGTTCATCCACAGTAAATGTGACACTTCCCATGTAAATTGTTGTTGATGCCAAAGGTTGTATGTGCAATCGAACTACATTAAGCATATGCGCATTTTGGTAAATATTATCTTTCCTATAATATTTACTCTGGAATGCTCTGTAATTGACAAAGCTGCTTGTTTTCAAACTTTTTATTAATAAAACTAGGTTTCAATATATTCAATTAACCCACGATTATTTTTGTGATTCCAAATTTTATTAACTGTATGTTCAGTTTTCACAGGAATCAATCTACACCTTGATTTTATGCCCTGTGGGTTCCTTAGAAGTTTTTCGAGGCCCTCTAGTGGGCACCTGTTCCCTGGGTGAGAAACACTGCTCTAACATGACAAAAACAGCAAAGTAAGAGAATATATGACAAAAACTATGTTAAATATGCCAATAACAATTTTAATTTTTTAAATCTTTTTATAGGACATAAAAAACTGAAATGCAAACAAAAACGCAAAGAAAATCTAAAATGTCAAAATCAGTTTGTCTCCAAACTCTTGTGCTTTCCTTTCTTCTCTCTTTTCAATTACTTTTTTTTCTGAAACTAAGGAACCAGTCTCCTAAGAGAACATGTTACCCTCTCAAAGAATTAATGACTCTCAATGATCTTGCCATCTGCTAGCGAAGGTTCATACCTACACACTGGTTAGAGCCAGTGAGAATGGGCATTAGTTAAAGAGAGCTCTTTCTCATATAGTTTTGTGCGTCCCGTGGTCTGAAAGAGCAGGGCCCTCACTAAAGGCCACCATCTGCTGTTTCTTTCTTTCGAGCAACCCCTGAGTGCTGCTGCCAGCCTCTTCCCAGCTCTGATCCCAATCCTAACACCACTGCTGCGCGGAATGGAATGCTCGGCTAATTCTACGAGAAGAAATACAGAGGGGGAGAGTGTGTCTATATGAACATCAGCCATTTAGTTGAATATCATTGTTTTCAGGAATTCCAGTCATATCTCTTGTTTCTCCAGTCATTCTCTTTCCCCCTCATTGATTGTCCCCACCTCTTGTCCTCAGTTTTAACACACACACACACACAGACAGATACACACGCCTTCTCCCTTTCTCAGAGTTTGTGAAGGAATGTGTTTTTAAGGGAACAAAACAGTGCACTTGTGGGAATGGTGCAGGATTAGTAGTGTGGGTTGTAATGAGTGTGAGAGGCCAAAGCCTGATCCCTACTCATTAACTCATCTTTTCACCCTCATCCCCCCATCCACACTCTTTCATCTGATTCCTTTTTAATCCCTTCATTCATCCAAATTATCCTTCGGTGTTCAGAGATTGCTCCTGTCCTCTTGGGCTGAGAATTGGTCATGTGCTAAATCAATATTTGCGGTTTGCAAGTTGTCTTTTTGGTTAAACTTTCCGGGCTTATTTAGTTTTGAAAGTTGTAATAAAAAATCTGCAGGAACTTGAAAGCAATGAGAGTGATTCCAGGTGTTGAAGAATGATGTATAAAATGCTTCCAACAATGTGTACATTTTTGTTCCAGGTTTTCTAGGATAACATGGAACAAGAAAAATAATTACAGGGTAAAGTAAAAAAAAACCCAGCCAAGCTCAATGGAAAAACATTTCTTCAATAGTTCTTATATTGTTTCTAGAACACTTTATGACTTTTAAAGTGAAATGTCTTATGAGTGGCACTAAAAGCATGTTCAGTTTTTTTCTAAACAAATGAATGTGAATGTTTTATTACTCGCATTGTTGTACATATCAGTTCATAAACTAAATAGAAATAGCATCTTGTTCAGTTTTATTGTGACCAGATGAATGTTAATGTTTTATTATATTGATTGTTGTATGTAATGTGGCAGTTCAGAAATGCGATGTCTGGTGAGTGACGCTAAAAGGTTAAAGCTAGTGCGTTTCAAAAATAATGTACCACCTACACTAAACCTGACAGTGTTAAACAAAAGAAAAACAAAGAGAAGAACACATTATCATACCCAACCATGGCATATTAGCTTGCTTCTTTGTATCTGAATAGCAAGCGCAGTGCTTTACCAGGTGAGTAACCGAGCAAGTTTACTTTGCGAGAAAAGCCATATATATAGAGGCTGGTTATTTATTTAAAGGTCAAAATGCATTAGTTCATAAATTGTGTTATAAATGTGTTTTGAGGTCATAGCACTGTTTTGTGTGAGGCATTTATTAATCAATAATCTGCACTTGAATGAGATGTACAGGTACAGAGTTTGTCAAAAATGTAAGAAGGATGTTTTTTTCCAATAAGCCTACTAACATTAATTCAGATATATCTGTTTATTAAATATGCACACCAAGAAACTTACCTTTTAGATTATAGTAAAATATTTTCTTTTTGTAGAGAGGACGGATGGCACAGATGGTTGTATTCTGAGGCACATTTACTTCATAGTGCCTTTATAAAAGAGAGAAGCCTTTTTCTTGACTAATATTTAGCTCCTTCAAATGCTAATGGCTTGGTTCCCTTCTCCAAGGTTAGCATAACAATTATGGGAATGCTTTAGATGTGGGACATTTGTTTATGAGTTGAAAGGGGTGTGTAGAAGCATTGAGCAGAGGGGTCCGAGCTATTCACATCCTCCCTCTGAACCTCGAGTCAATTTCAAGGTACAAAGCTGCACAGTTATTACAATTAGCAAGCTAATTTTCATGTGGTGCTATTTGCACTAAAATTTGGGGCAAATGAAGGATGAAAATATTAGGCATAGTAGATTTTAATTAGATTTTATTAGTTTTATGCAATCATGCCTCATTTATAAAAAAAATAAATGTATATTTCAGCGATAATAACCAAAGAAATGCAACAAATAAGTTCCAGCAAGCATAGCCTGCACTGAACATGCAAACAAGTTATGTAAGAAAAAACACCATGTTTTTGAAGTTATATTTAGAGAATACACACTCTGTCATTTGTGATAATAAATGTAATATTATTGAATTTCACCCTCTAGAGAGTTCTATATTTCATTTAAATCCTGAAAGGCAAAATCATGTTAATGTTCTAATTTCATGGACTAGATCAAAGTTGCCTGTAAAAAAGAGACATTAAATTGAATGTGGGCCCAACAGTTTCACCTCATTAACCGAAGTTATAAAATATTACAGATAGCCAATACAACATCAAACACACCAAATGGAATATGACTACACAAGCCATTTCATACTGAGCCATTAAGATTAATAAATTGCATGCTCCTTTGAATTTTTCTTCTTCCTAGCTAAATATAGGTAAATAGAAATGTTCTATCTATCTATCTATCTATCTATCAGACTTCAGTTATGCTCATTTTCAATATCTCTGTTTTTGATTGTTGAGGTCTCTTGTAAAACTCTTCTAAAGAGGAGACAAAATTAATGTTATGTTTTTCTCAAGAGAAAAATCTGAGAAGCAGGCGACTTTAAAATTACTATAAAATTAAATGTCATTGCTGTCTAGGAGAAACAATTGAGATATTAAAGAAACTCATTTGTGGCTTTTCTTTCCTACAAGGGGACCATTGCATGTGATGTTTAGCTAAAAAAAATAAAAAATAAAGCAGTCCAAAAAAGTCCCAGTGTGCCTCGCTCAAAAATATACCACTATTCCTCCAAGGCTTTTCCATGCATTATTCACCTGTTCTGTTGCCAAGAGAGAGCTCAGGGGAATCGTTGAGACCTCATTGCAATATTTATGCGGATCTCTGTATTGCTTTACTTCCAACCTTATTAAACTCCATAATTTTCTCAGGAGGGTCTTCCACACCAGAGCTTCCCTGTCAAAAATATTCATAAATATGCCTAATAAACAAATTAGCATATTCATAGTAAGTGCTTATGACAGTCACTCTGGGTTTATATCATACACAAAAGGAATTTTTAGGTTTCTGTGAATTTTATAGGCTCTAAAATTATTTATCATAATAGTTTCCTGGCATTTTATTAAACAGCCCTGTTTTGCAATTTAATTGCATTTTAAAGCATACATATTTAAGGAGCACCATAGTATACATTTAATCTAGTTAAAGCTTTTTAAACTGAGGCAAAATGGTTGTGTTTTAAACTAAATGCATGAATGAGTTTGTCAGATGAATGAAGAGACTGAAGTGTAACTTGATTTGACGTGTTCATGCGATTCCAAAAAGCAAGTATATGAATCAAGCTCAAACTCCTTGCACACTTACAAAGTGCTTGAAGGTCACCCAGGAGTATTCTGCAGTTCCACACCTTGCAGCAGAGTCGGAGGTTGTTTTGCTGAGAGATAGTGGAGCATATGGCACTGTGGCATTAGTTAAAATTTGCATTGTTCATCACCCGGAACATTCTTGAAGCTGTGGTCACAGACAGTGGCTTCTGCAGTTTCTATACATTAGTGAAGGTCCGCTATCTCAGGCTTATCACCGCACATCTGTTTCAGTTCTTGTCCTCTATAGAAACAGAGAGATCACAGAGTGGAGAAATGGCATCGCACTGTTCTTGTCATCATTTGCTGAATGTCAAGCATTAGATGACCATCTGTGCATTCCAGGAGGTATGCTGAGGCAGGTGAAGCGATCTCTCTGTGAGTGCACATATGTAGTTTAGGAACAAATTTATCCCCAGAAGACAGTTAAATCTGGAAAAATAAAACGTCATTTGGGGACATTCTAAAACATGTTAATTTGGAACAACTGCAAATATATATATTGTTCTAAAATGATTTGTTTATAATAATTGCAATTATCTTTCTCTCTTTCTCTCTCTGTAATACATTCACATTTAGCAAATGGGGAGGGAATCAGCTTCTCACTCTTTTCTCCATATCAGTCCATAGTGGTTTGATAATACTCAAAAGTCCAGCCAGGGCAGATGTTTCTGTGTGGTAAGTCTGAGATAGTGGACCCTAACTAATTGTTGGCTCTTTGACAAATTGCTTTGTTCATCCACTGGATAGTATGCATGTTAAATAAATAAACCACGACAAAAATATAAGAGGATCTTGGCTCTTAAACTGCCCAAGTGTCATGATAAATTTTTTTGCACATTTTAGCATTGGTGTCGCAGTGCTTGCTTTTTTTTGTTTTGTTTTTTAACTGTAGCCTAAACAAATTATATTTATAATAAGTGTCCAAACCCTGTTTTCACACATATGGCTCAAAATCAGTGTAAAAGGGGTAATTAAATGTAGCAAATCATGTACACATTTATAATTTTTTATAAAATAAAAATAAACAACATTTGTGACCCTGGACCACAAAAGCAGTCATATGTTTTGAAATTTAGTTTATTTAGTTTATTTATACATCTTTCCATTGGTGTATGGTTTGTTAAGATAGGAAAATTTTTGAGCGAGATACTATTTGAAAATCTGGAATCTAAGGGTGCAAAAATTTGTCTTTAAAGGCGGGGTATGCGATTTTTCAAAAATGCTTTAGAAAAAGATTTGGGCCGTTTAGCAAAACAAACTTGTAGCCAATCAGCAGTTATGGGTGTGTCTATTCGTGACATGGAGGAGACAGTGTTCAGTGAACAGCCGAGCAGAGCGACAGAAAGATAAAAAGCAAAAGAGTAAAAGAAGTATAAGAGTAGCAAGAAGTATGACCCATGTAGTGAGTGAGTGAAGTGACTTGTGGCCAGGTATGGTGACACATACTTGGAATTTGTGCTCTGCATTTATCCCATCCAACGTGCACACACACAGCAGTGAGAAGTGAACAACCACGCACACACACACCGTGAACACACACCCGGAGCAGTGGGCAGCCATTGCTGCGGCGCCCGGGGAGCAGTTGGGGGAACGGTGCCTTGCTCAAGGGTCTCACCTCAGTCGTGGTATTGAAGGTGGAGAGAGTGCTGGGAATTCACTCCCACCACCCACAATCCCTGCAGGTACTGGGACTCGAACCTTGTAACCTTTGGGTTACAAGTCCAACTCCCTATCCATTAGGCCCCCCACAACTGTAAATATCATATCAGCTTTCCAGCGCTGGAGAGAACTCAAGGAGTGGAAGGCCTTGTAGAAACTGATAAAATGACCCTGGACCTCAAAACTAGCCTTAAGTCGTAAAGGTATAAAGGTATAAAGGTATAAGCAATAGCCAAAAATACATCATGAGTCAAAATTGTAGATTTTTCTTTTATGCCAAAAATCATTTGGATACTACATAAAGATCATGTTCTATGAAGATTTTTTTGTACATTTCCTACTGCATCAAAGCTTAATTTTCGATTAGTAATATGCATTGCTAATGACTTAACTTAAAGGCAGGGTATGCGATTTCTGAAAGCCAATGTGGATATTTGAAATCACCAAAACAAACATGCCCCTACCCCAAAAGGGTCTATCTTTGATAGCTCCGTCCCACACATACGTAGCTTAAGCAACCCATTCAACGAGTTCTGTGAAACAGAACAGTTTTTTTTTTCATTTCTTTTAGTTCTATTGATTGCTGCCCTGTAAATACTTTAAATATACTGGCCCTTTAAATACATGTAACTCAGAGACTGAAATGTTTGGTTAGTCAGAAATGTTTTATTTAGCTGTCACAAATTCACTGACTTTTGAAAATCAACTAAATTTTGTTAACCAAGTAAGAGGTTTTGCTAAAACACATGTTTTTATTATCTCTTATGACAAAAACCTTCTGAAAATGAAATGGCAGACCCTGTTGTAAACAATAGTGAAAATCACTATTTTAAAACTGTTGTCCCACTATTACTCCTTAGTTGTTTTTCTGAGAGATTACATGTGGTATTGTGGCTTTAGCTAAAATTTGCAATAGTATCTGGCTGCAGCCACTGTGAGTGTGGAGCTCCACAGTTAGCGGAAACACGTGACCTCCACAGTAGGCGG
>JAUMHE010000021.1:305636-323834 GCA_032359235.1 Enteromius mattozi
GGAGCGGGACAAAACTTGAATGCTGCGGGCGGGAGCGGGAGAAAATAATATATATATTTGCGGGAGCGGGCGGGAGCGGGACATAATCTTGCGGGAGCGGGCGGGAGCGGGACTGAAAAATCCGTCCCGCGCAGGTCTCTACCTCCATGTTCCCCTTCAGTCGAGTCTTGTACTTTACATACAGTATGGGAACTCGCCTGAGAGACCAATCGCCTACAAGCATTAAGAAAAGGCCAATGAATATTGCCGTGCACTTGATTGCATCCAGGTGCACCTCGTCACTACATGAGTATAAGAGGGTAGTGTAGTGCACCTGCAGCTTTTTGCTTCGGAGCCTCGCTGCATTGCATGCCATTGTTCGAGTCTACATGGAGAGATTTCCTCGTCATAAAAGAGTTCCTGCAAATTCATGCTCTCTCTTCACCATCAGCAAGGACTGGGCGGCTGATCGGTGAACCCCGCGGGCTGGTAGCCTTTATAAAGGCTGAGGGCTAGCCAGCTTTTTGCTTACCAGCGAGTGACCTACCTGAGTGCACGGTGTGCCGCGAGAGGTCCTCCCTGGGCAATCCGGGTGGCAAAAAGAGCAATCTCTCATGGTTGGGAAGGCATCTTCGGGATGTCGATCCGACCATGCGCTTCTGGGTGCGGGAGTTTCCTCACCTCTTCAGACGGACACGAGCGCTGCCTCATGTGTCTGGGCCGGGAACACGCTGAGGCGACGTTTGTGGATGGCTCGTGCGTTCATTGCGAACGCATGACCATGGCTACGCTGAGATCCCACCTCTTGTTCCCGAGACGACTCCCCTCGCGTCCTTCCCGTAGCAGTTCGGGGAGTCGTAAAGGCTTCTCGGCTGAGACGGCGAGGCACCTGGGGGATCTCACGGTGACCGTGCAGAATGTTTCGTCCGGGAGCATCTGTGTACTCCGCTGCCGTCGACCCACGGGTCGGCGGTACCCACATTGTCACAGAAAGAGCAATTTCCCTCACCTCTGGGCCCAGTGCCCCGAGGTCCCCATCTGACTCTCTCTTTGTTTCCTCAGATGCCGATCCGCGGCCCTGCATTGCCAGTGCGGGAACCACGGGAGCAGGTAAGCACTGTCCAGAGCAGTCGGAAGTCGGAAGTTCATCCTTCTGGGGCCAGTCGCCTCCCTGTTTCCCCCACAGGCTGCCCCACCGCGGGCACGGCGGTCAACGTACCCTTGATATCCCTGCCGACCCGGTTGGAGGCTTGGTTACAGCTTCCCAACCCCTCGCAGTGGTTGATACGGACGGTACGCCTCGGCTATGCGATTCAGTTCGCCAGGCGCCCGCCCAGGTACAGAGGCATCCTGTACACTACTGTCCGCTCGGGCATGGATGCCCCTGTCCTGCGTGCAGAGGTTGCAGTCCTACTGGCGAAGGATGCAATCGAGCCTGTCCCTCCAGCCAAGATGAGGTCAGGGTTTTACAGTCCTTACTTCATCGTGCCCAAAAAGAGCGGTGGGCTGAGACCCATCCTGGATCTCCGAGCTCTGAATCGGTCCCTTCTCAGGCTGCCGTTCAAGATGCTCACGCCGAAGCGCATCCTAACTTGCATTCGGAGCCAGGATTGGTTCGCAGCCATCGACCTGAAGGACGCGAACTTTTTGGCCTTCCAGCGGCCATGATTGATACCATCTCTCAGTCTAGAGCTCCCTCAACAAGGCAGGCCTATGCTCTGAGATGGGGTCTATTCGTCGACTGGCACTCCTCTCGCAGAGAGGACCCACAGAGATGCCCGATTGCAGTGGTGCTTTCCTTCCTGCAGGAGAAGTTGGAGCGCAGGCTGTCCCCTTCGACTCTCAAAGTATACGTTGCTGCTATTGCAGCGTATCATGACGCAGTAGAGGGTACGTCCCTCGGGAAACACCAACTGGTCGTAAGGTTCCTCAGAGTTGCGAGACGGGTTAACCCCCCGAGACCACCTCTGGTGCCCTCTTGGGACCTTGCCGTCGCCTTACATGGCCTGCGGCAAGCTCCTTTTGAGCCACTAGAGTCAGTTGAGATAAAATATCTGTTACTTAAGACAGCACTCCTGGTTGCACTGGCCTCCATCAAGAGGGTGGGAGACCTACAGGCCTTCTCTGTCAACGAAGAGTGCTTACAGTTTGGACCGGCTGATTCTCATGTTATCTTGAGGCCCCGGCCCGGCTACGTGCCCAAGGTTCCTACCACGCCTTTCCGCGATCAGGTAGTGAACCTGCAAGCTTTGCCCCAGGAGGAGGCAGACCCGGCCTTAGAGTTGCTGTGTCCAGTACGCGCATTGCGCCTCTACATAGACCGCACTCAGAGCTTCAGACACTCTCAGCAGCTCTTCATCTGCTATGGAGGTCAGCAGAAAGGGAATGCTGTCTCCAAACAGAGGTTGGCCTATTGGGTGGTTGATGCCATCTCCCTGTCTTATCTATACCAGGGAGAGCCGTGCCTCTTAGGACTGAAAGCCCACTCCACAAAGAGTGTTGCCTCCTCCTATGCGTTGGCTCACGGCGCCTCCCTAGCAGACAACTGTAAGGCTGCAGGCTGGGTGACACCCAACACCTTCACAAGGTTCTACGACCTTCGCGTAGAGGCTGTGTCTTCCCGTGTCTTAAGTTAGACAAGCAGGTAAGCGGGAGGCCGGCTGGTGTCGGCTTGCTGCACCATTTCTACGGGATCAGTAAGGCGCTCTCTCAGTTGTTCCCCTCAGCCAAGGCGAACCTGAGTCCTCCTGCCCCGCAGTCAGACCTAGATGCGGAGTAGCTCCTGACTGTGCTCCTACTGGGTCTCCTTTGCCCAGTAGGTTGTGGCTACAAATCTCAATATTCCACAGTCAGCCAGAAGGCCGTGTTTCCCTTCATATATCCATAATCTTGTTGATATATTGTATTACTCAAGTTCCACATGTAAAGACTGCAAATGTACTACATGTCCTCCCCTCCCGCTTCAGTACAACTGGCATCCCTACGGGGCTCCTATTTTGGGCCCCAGGGTGTTGGGAAGGTTACGTGCAGACTCTCCTGCGGACACACTTGCCTGTCGGCACGGGGGTCTCTGCGTAACGCGGCCTCAGGGTTGTGGCCTTTTCCACGAGTCTGTTCCCATATGTAAAGTCGGAGTGACTCGACTAGGTAACCCACGTTCCCTGAAGGAGGGAACGGAGACGATACATCCCCTTGTCACGACCATGGGTCGCGCTGACGCCGGCTCGGCTCCTCAGCGAAAACCTGCAGGTGCACTACATCCGTGCCCTCTTATACTCACGTAGTGACGAGGTGCACCTGGATGCAATCAAGTGCACGCCAATATTCATTGGCCTTTTCTTAATACTCAAAGGCGATTGGTTTCTTAGGCGAGTTCCCATATGTAACGTCTCTGTTCCATCCTCCAGGGAACGTGGGTTACCTACGTAACCTAGACGTTATATTACATTACATTTTACACATAATTATATAAACTCTTCTGTTTATATTATATATAAAATATATGGTCTAAATGTATTACATATAAAAGATACATATATAATATTATTTCTTATTATAAAATGCAATTCATTGTGAACACTTGAAATCTGAATTTTGTGCATTTTGAGGTCGAAGAAATTTCAGTTTACTTGATCAAAATGGATAAAATAGCATCTTTCTTTAATTTGACAGCTGCAAATATTTTTAGTTTACAAAGAAGTATAATTAAAGTGATAGTAAGGCACCTGAAGTAATGTTTCCCATACAGGTTCCACTTCAGTCTGACAAGCTGTCGAACTGGTGTCAACTCAAGAATCCTTCTGGCCTGAGACAGGAGAGCATACACAAAGCACTTTGTTAAAAGATGAACTAAGAATAGCCTGGTGACAGCAATTTCACTCAAACTGTTACTGCTGATGATTTTTATCCTCTCTATTAATGTTTACAAGTCTACAGCATGCTGTAATATGTCCTGCACACATTTACACACCTCTTCTTTCTGACTGCTCACAATGATGTCAAGAACAGAGAGGTCATCCTCCCTGGAGTCAATCTCAGTGAGGTCAAAAAGGTTGGAGGACAATGGTCCCAGACTCCAATGAATAACACGCCTCCGGTTAACCAAGTGCTGGAAGGCCTGTATGACATCATAGAAATGTTAAGCAGTGTTCCTTAAATATAGAAAATGATGTTACTATGCAGTTCTGTTCTAGATCAAGGTGCATGTGAAGATCCTTTTCTTACCACAAGGTTGCCCTCCTTTGCAGCAAGTTTGAAGGGTGTGAGGCCTCTGTAGTTGGTTACCATGTCGAGAGGGATAGTGGGGTTTAGATCTGCATCTTGTGACATCAGCACATCAAAAATATGACATGCAGTTGTTTTGTTGGGCTGCAAAACCAACAGATGAAGAATGGTGTTGCCTGTTCATGAGAGAGAGAAAAAGTTACAACCACTGATGCAGCTGTAAATATCACATTGTGAGTTTCCTCTTACCCAGCGAATCCTGTGCCCGGATATTAGCACCAGCCTTTATCAGCATGTTTATAATGTCTTCATTACCCACACAGCTCGCAAATGCCAGGATGTGTTCACCTACAGTCACACAACTGATTTATTTATTTTTGCCTCTATCTCTCCTGATGCACATCCACTTCCACATCCATAACTAGGCTAATAAAATAATCAAATTTGCAAAAAATCATTAACATCATACAAACCATAGTAGAGAATTCCTCCTCTTCTTTTGCGGAAGTACATGCCTGTGACCCTGGGAGTCACCACATCACCTCCTCTTGCGATCATCTCCCGGACTAAGTTAATATTCTGGTTAACAGCCGCAATGTGAAGGGCTGTTAAACCTGTCAGAGTATATATTCATGAGATCTACAAACAGTTATTAAATTGCACTAAAATGTTTGAGGAAGGTTTTGTGTTTTAAATAAAGACCTTGGTAAAGTTCAGAAGTCATGGGCTCATTGATGAGCTCCGGCGCTCCATCCATCAATGCCACAGCCGCATCAAAATTGTCATTCATCACAGCAACATGTAGAGCAGTCTCTCCAAGTTCACCTAAAATGCACACCAATATGGCGTTCTGCCAGGTTATTTAATATGACGCTGCAACATACTTTATTATTGTGATTACTGGTTTACAAACAGTTTGCCTTGTTGGCTGTGGGTTCCGCGTTCACCGTGGGAGTCGCGGAGGAGGAACGGGACTTTAGCGGTGTGTTCGCGACTGAAATGGTGGACGTGCTGGAACACGTCCACAAAACGCACACAACGGGGGCTGATCACATAATGGCGGACATCACAGCGCACCGTCACATCACAGCTGCCAGCGACAGGCCCTGTCAAGTCATAGTTGATCCTCACCAGCCACGTCAAGCTACTGCTGATCTCCACAAGCAGGTCAAGTCTCCGCTGATGTTCCGGAGCCACGCCCATCCACTACAGCTCTTCTGAGTCACTGTTGATTCTTGTATGCCAGAGCCACTGCACAAGATGGCCACCAGCCCAGAGCCGCTGCACAAGATAGCCACCGTTAGCGAGCCTTCAGCCAAGATGGAATTCAAGCCACCGTCTTCAGCCACCATGGATGCCACACCAGTTTTCCCGTTCGGGATCGTGGGTGTCGCACATGAAGGCTTTCAAAGGGGGTATAAGTATGATGTCCAGTTTGGCGGACCCCCAGTTGATGTCAGTAAGGACAGCCGGCATCCCCAGGGTTTCCGTACAGGCCATCTTAGAGACTGTCCCTCTCTCCTCAGTGCTTCCTGTCATGGCTGTCGCCATTTTGAGCGTGTGGGCTGCACACTGTGCCTCAGAGGTCCCATCTACCCACTTGCCCTGCTATGGCTATGGAAGCTGCCCATGAGCTCTTGTCATGCCTAGTCACGGCCACGGAGGCCGCTGAACTCCCGTCCTGCCCTGTTTCAACCATAAGAGCGACCACTGACCTCTCGTCCTGCTATGTCTTGGCTAAGGAGGTTGTATCGGAGGCCATGGAGGCTGATAACGCCTCGCTCTGCTGAGTCACGGCTACAGAGGCCACCCTGGAATCTTCGTCCTGCCCACTCACGGCCATGGAGGCTGTCATTAACCTCTCTGTGCTCTCTATTTCAGTCACCCCTGTTCTGCCCTGGTGTCCTGCGGCTCAGCCCTGGCCTTCAGCTCCCTCTGCTCCACCCTGGAGGGCCTCTAAATAATCTGCTCCGCCCTGGTGGGCCTTTGTCTTGCCTTGCTCCGCCCTGGAGGACATCTGTTCTGCCGGCTCAACCCTGGAGGGCCTCTGAGTCATCTGCTCCGCCCTGGTCCCGTGTGCCACAGTTTCACTCTCTGCCACTGCTCCACGGTTCATGCCTGCCATTGCTCCATGCTTAAGGTCCTCACTGCCTCAAGGGGGTGTTCCCCTGTCTAGTCATTTGTGGACTCCCATGTTGTATGTGTCTGTGTTTCCCTGTTGCAATCTTAATTTGAAAATGTCTGTTCCCTTATGTCTCCGCCCCCTTGTTTGTCACTATGGTTTTTGATTAGCTCCTCCTCCCTTATCATCTCGTCCTCTCGTTTATCATGTGTATTTAAAGAGTCGTTTGTGTTCCAGTCGCCCCTGAGCATTGAGTTTATCTTGTGTCAAGCGTTTCCTTGTCTTGCCTAGTCTTTTGGTTTGTTTTGCCCGTCTACCGACCTCTGCCTTGTTTTGGATTTTTGCTCTGTCTTTGCCCCTTTGGATATTGTTCGCCGATCGGCCGACCCTTGCTACTATGCCGGACTATTCTTGTGTTTGCCTCCACCATTCCTGTTCTCTGTCATCTAGACCCCGCCTGTATGACCATGTATTTCAATAAAGCCCCGCGAATGGATCCGCACGTGTTGAGAACCCTTGCAGCAGAACATTAATGTGGCAGACGTCACGCAGACGTCACGTTCAGGCAGCCGAACATTAATGTGGCAGACGTCACGCAGATGTCACTTTCAGGCAGACAAACATTAATGTGGCAGATGTAGACGTCACGTTTAGTGAGAAGAGTGCATGTTGCATGACGATATTAAAAACCCGGCGGAACGTCATTCACCAATGCCAGATGCACATTCAATTATGTATGTGTCATTCAGTGTGAGAGTAAATAATGGCAAAAAGTGTGGTTTACCTCTCTCAAAGATATTTGTAGATGAACAGTCAAGCAGTTCCTCTATAGAGGCTACATTGTTATCCTTCGTGGCAGAAAACAGGGGGATGTCGGTGACTCTGCAGAACATAGAGATTTGAGTACAACCACAAATGTGAAATCGGGACATGTTTTGTTTGGAAGGCGGCAGCACTGTGTTGATATTTCTTTTTTTTTCTTTTTTTTTTCATTTTTAAGTTATTTAAGATTTACTTAAAACTCCCTTTGACTTACATCAAAGTTAGCACAGAAGCAGCCAATAAGATGTGGGTTCATTTACAGAGATCCGCAGTCAAGCACAATATTCTTTTACTGCCTTCCAAGCACTAGCATTTCCTTTCTGAAATGATCATTTAGTTTCCAATTTATTATATTGATAATAATGAATTCTTTACTTTTTGTTCTGCATGAGGAAGGTCTCAGCCAACATTTCGTTCCATCCTTTTCTATGCTGAAGGCGGAACTTCAGTTGGCTCCACCTATGGTTTATCTCCCCTGCAGCAGTTCTGGAGATGGATGGTGACATGGCTTCTGGTGGAGTTTCTGACCAAAACAACTGAAGAAAGAAGAAATAGGCATTGTCAAATTAAGTTAAACCACAGAAAAAGGGATTTCAAAACAATATTATTAGAAATTTCTGCACAGTATTTAAGTTAAATGCTTCCCTTCCCTTCAGCACTTTCAAATTTTTATTATAAAATCAGTATATAGAGATCCTTTAAAAGTAACAATTCTTTTAAAAATCATTACATAAACTTAGTTGACCTATTTTTGTACATTATAATCTAACCCTTAAACAGTGGTGTATTGTAATTTCAGCCAACTTTTACTTTTACTCCACTACATTTCCTAAATAAAATGTATACTTTTACTCCGATACATTTCCCTGAAGCATATTCGTTACTTAATACAAAATAGTCAGAAGAACACAGACGGCAAGAAAGCAGGTTTGCTTTCACGAATCAGTGGTCTAGCACTTACAAGTTAGACTCCTATCAGCCTTTAGAAACACCTTTGCTCATGCAAACAAGTGCGCACAACCACGGATGATTAAATTTCCCAGTCAAGTCGAGTCTGGGCTGTGCTATACAGCATCTTCTGCGATAATATGGTAAGTGTTGTTGTAATGATGTGCAATCTGACATTATCAAGTAGGCTATATCACCAAATCACAAACAGAGAGTGAATGCACGTTATATTAGTCTATTAAAACTCAGAATTTCAGGCATTCTAAATAGTAGATGACAAAAATGCTTCTGTATGCTTTTTATATTTATATAATCTAACATAGTTAACTTCTAAATGTAAGGAATAATGTACAGCCAGCAGGTTGTTATCGCAGAATAAGGCCCAACAGGCTTATCAGAATATAAACTTAAACAAAAAGTATTTTTATACCGCAATATTAATCTACCTCCATAAAACCTTTGAGTGGTAATATGAATAAAAACAATTGTGTTGTATTTAATAGACTAGAGTAATGATGCTGAAAATTCCGATTTGCCAACAGAAATAAAGTGCACTTTATAATGTATTCAAATAGAAAAGCTATTTTAAATTGTACAAATATTTCATAATATTACTGTTACCACCCAACTAGGGCAAGCAGGAAAATATAAAAATATTTAAATCTGTTTTGTTGGGTATCCTCATAAGCGTAGCCTAAAAGTAATTGTAAACAAATATTTGAAAGCAACAGTAAATGTTTGGCATACCTTTGTCTTATTTTGTGAGATGAACATATATATATATATATATATATATATATGTGTGTGTGTGTGTATTTTATTTTATTTTATTTTATTTTTTTGAGCAAAATTTTTATATTATTTACCATCCTGTTGGCAAAAATGGGCACAAAAAAGTACTTAAAGTTCTTAATACATATTCTATTCATTAAAAATGGTTTTGTTTTTGTTTCAAGAATAAAAAACACCATTATTGCATAAGGGACATATACTATCTTATTATTGCTCATTAATGTTTAACATTTACATTATTAATATTTTGTCCTAACAGGGTGGAATACATTCACAGCGAGTATCTGAACAATCTATCCATTATTATTATTTCATAAGCCAATGAGCTTGGCCAGTGTGTGTTCCATATAGTTAAACGTTTATATTTTGGTAGAATGTGTCATGAGCCAGGTCTGATTCTAGCTGTCAAATTTCTTTTCCTTCCTTCTCCTCCTCGCCTTTGATTTGATTAAATGCTTTGCTTCTGAATGAGTCAGTCGTTCGAATGAATTAGTTGAAACTCAATGACTCCTTTTTGTCACCTATACTGGCGGTTTTCATTTCACATTTCGACTATTCGTTCATGTTTTAAATTATTTAAAACATCAGTATTCCACATTTTATGTTAAAAACAAAACATTAGACCTACTTATGCATCTGTAGCTGCAGTTTAAATGCATCGAGTTCCCCTGAGATACATAAAAATGCATCAATTTTAGATGCAGATTCCAGAAATGTTTTCTTATGTTGGAATAAAAAAAACACTAAGTACCGGATGAAGTGCTTTTTATTCCACAAAACGGAAGAAAGAGTTAAAACTGAATACAATCTTGCTACTCAAGCTGTATGAGTATTTTTATATATGTTTATTTGCTTCTTTTCCATTTTGCATTTACGTGTACTTTTAAATTCAATACTTACGTATGTTTAAGATTTTTTAAATACTTTTTGTGCTTAAGTACAATAAATATCACACACTTTATGATTTTACTAATAATATTCTAAACGGTGACTTCAACTTCTACCAAAGTCATTTTTTGGTAAGATATCTGTACTTTTACTTGAGTACGGCTTTCAGGTACTTTGTACACCACCGCCCTTAAATTTGTTTCATTGATTTAACTTAATGCATATATGATTATTAAAAATCTTTTTCTGTTTTTAATTTTTTAAATAAAAATATATTTTACTACTACAATTACTACAACTTTTACTATTCTCTGCATTCTTTTAGACTAGAATACAATTCAATTAGGAATTTAACATTTTTAAATTTTAAATAAAATTTTTAAATTGCAGAGAAACAACAACTTACCCTATTCACTTATATGCACTTGCTACAATATTGTACAAAAGATGCCAGCATTCAAAGCAGTATTCACCTACCTTATGAAAATCCTTACTATGTTATTCCAATGTTATTTTAGTAAATGATGTACAGCATGTCTGTTTGACACTCAGTGGATAAACAAAGGTAAGCAGCCTGATGCCAGTATTTATACTTCAAGCTGAGTCAGGAAAGGAGGGTGGAGGACGTCACACAGGTGGACATTAGAAAAGGATCCAGAGGTTTAGTTGCCTGTAAGTGACCCAATGTAGTTTGGGACCATTTGGGACAGTTAAGTTAAATATTTGTGTTTGTAGTTAGCCTAATATAGTCTGAATGTTATCTTACAGTTATCTTACAGTTTTTCGCTTTGGTGCATTTCTCAGATCAGAAATAGGAAAAAAAATAAAAATATTGCGATTGCTTTGAAACATTCATGCAACTTATTATGTACATTTGTCTGCGGTTTCCTACATTTTCAGTTGCTAATATCATGTTGCTCAAAATGTATTAGTCTCATGTCATTCATTGTATGTCTCATGCAAAATGGTTGATCTAGTTGTCATAAACTATCAAGCATATCTTCTACCCATTTCTAATAGAGTTTTTGTAAATTTGCCATGGACTGTGCAAGTGAATCTTGACTTTCAATAATGAAGAGAATATAGATCAACCAATTATTTCACACTCTGAAATAGTTTAAAAGTGCATCTCATGAATCTTCAGTTGGAAAGCATAGACAGAGGACAACACAAAAGTTACAAATTCTGACAGTGAATGAACATCCAGAAAACAATCAACAGTCAACAGCTGAGAGGAAGAAGAGGAGTATATATTCATGGTGGAAGGGAAGAGAGGCAAAACAGAGGAAGAGGCAGAAGAGGCCAAGAACATAGGCGCATATCAGATGAAATAAGGGCCAATTATCATCAATCATCTTACAATGGCTGAAAGATGCACCTAAATATTGGGAAATCGACCATATCCTCACTACTGTAATTTAAACATTTTAAAACATTTTCTTTCTTTCAATATCCCACATACAGTAACGTATAAATTTGCACTTTTGAAAAGGATGTATGACATACATAAGAGACGCAGCATTTTGCATTTCAGTAAAGTTCAGTAAGTTCAGTATGGCAAACTGTTGCCATAGTATACATCAGGTTATACTAACGGAGTGCACTTTTATATTGACAATGTGAATAGGATTAAGCATCTTGTTTGTGAACAATGACACAAGGACTTTTCATGGTATGATGATATTGATATGTTCATTGACATAAATACTTACATGTTACATGTTTTTATCTGTGTTTTTAACATTCAATCACTGAATGTTTTTAGAGTCTATTATCTGTGTTGTATGTCTTTTATTGATAATGACAGGCTGGTGATTATAAAGCTAAACATTGTGCGTTTTTCTTTTCGGCTGTTCTGATCCCAAAAAGAAGAAATCTTGTCAAAAGGCACACACAGATCAAGAATCAGCATATGAATCTCAACAACGGTGATAAACCACGTATTCAGAAAAATAGATCAACTCTGAACATAATAATAACACACTAATAAAAACATCACATAAAAACAGCAAGAATAAAAGAAAATTGTAAGAATAAAAGAAAGACAATTCTGCTCATAATTCATTCATGTCGCAATGCATGATGGGAACTATTGATGAGTTTTGATTGGTGGCCCCAGATACAATAGATTAAAAAAAAATATTGGATTAAAATTAATTTTTAATATGTAGAAATTAAACGATTAAATTGATCTGGTAGCACAATTAATTTGAGTAAATTCTACTCAAAATGGTTTAGCTAAAATTATGAATATAATTAATCTGAAATTACTGAAAGAGATTAATAAACTCAATGTATAAAATATAAGTACAACCAATTTATAAAATATAAGTAAACTCAACTTATAAAATATAAATTCACTCAACTTAAAAAATATATCTGGATTTAGATAAATTTATTTCGTGCAACCCCTTGACGTAATAAAATTAATTAAATTCAACATAACATTTTTTTCAGTGTACCTGAAACAAAACCTTATCAGTTTTAAAAGCACTGTGTCAGATAAATGTACAGCAAACCTGTCCCAAACCAGCTGACAGATACCATGATGTTCCAAATAAGTCAAAACGACCTTCTTTGGTACCTTTTGAGGTCTAGGGCCCAAATTTTGATGAACGAGCGTTTGTTCTCCTCCACTGGACGCTAACACTGGATCAGCCAGTCCTAGACTCCTAGGTCCACTCAAAACCAAAGAGTCTTCCTCTTTAATAGCCAGCAACACACTACCTCTCTCATTAATATGGTGAATGACTGGTAAGACAAACACAAGGTCAAAGCATATACCGTTTTTCAGGATTTTTGGTAGCCTAATTGTTTTCACGTCTTTTAATGCAACAGAACTGACTACTTTTATGCCCCACTAAAGGTCACCTAATGATGTTTTGCAAGTCGTGCCAAGATGTTTAACTTACTTGTAATAGCCTAACTGCCAAAAATATGTCAAGCTGTCTGAGGGAAACACATCAGGTCTAGTTTTAACCTAAAATACCACACATAGTTTCACTGCCAGGAATTTTTTTTTTTTTCTTGATATATTGCTTTAATCTAACCAGTGATATTGTGGCCAAAATCCATCTTGAAGAATCCACCAAAATTCAGCTTGCATCTTTCTTTAATAATTTTACATTTTTTAATGACGTTTCTGTTTGTTTTGGTTTCATTTTGTGTTTCAACGTGTCTTGCCCTTATTTGGTGTTTCCTGTCTTCCCTGTGATTATTAGTTGATTAGTTCCCAGCCGTCTTCCCCAGGTCTTTTGAGTTCACCACGTGTTATGTTATGCAATTAATGTCTGTGTTTCTTAATATCCTTTGTCAGTCCTTAAATGTTACCCTCCATGTTTCTTAGTTACTATATGTTACTCCACATTATCTTATGTTCCTAAGTTTGTTGATTAAAAAGACTATGGACTGGGCAGACGAACTCCTCCTCGAGCTCCAGCAAGGAGATAGGCCATTGGAGCAGTATGTGGAGGAATTCCTGAGCGTTTTACGTCGGGTGAGCTGGAGCGATTCAGGGCTTAATATCTGCTTTTGGATGGGACTAAACAATAATTTGTTTAGTTTAGTTCGTCCTAGTGATTGTGGTAGACCAGTAGTTGAGTTTTTGAATCTTGTTCTTGAGTTTAATAATTCCGAGTTCTATGTCAATGTGGAGGATTTTAGTCCTCCTCCCATCCAAAAGCAGATTGACACTCCAGCTCACCGCGAGCCAGACTCCTCCACCTACTGCTACTTTTAAATATAGGCAGAGCTTGAGTGTTTGTTTTTAATATAAGTTCTATTTATAGCAAACCAAAAAGTGTCACAAATAAACTTCAAGCTGAAGAAAAAGCAAATTCACATCTGTAAAGTAGAATACAGGAGAATAAAATGTAACACTCTTCAGCAATAAAAAACAACAACACACAAAAAAAAAAGCAGCAAATACATTGATTAATAAAATGGGGTTAGATACATTTGTGTAATGCGTTACCCCAAACTCTGGTGGGGATGGTGACACAAAGAGGATGAGTGAACCTCTTGAAACTGGACCTAAGGTCATGTGGCAGTTTTCTCATCAATCTGGAAACACTCCAGCTCAACATTGCCTTTCTGGCCGAACTGTTCCAGAATACTAACCAGGGAGCGCACTTGGAGTCTGAACATCCAAAAGGCTTTCACATCTCCAATGCGAATGTTCTCATACAACCTTGAGTTGCTGTATGAGTCTGCCACAAGAAGTGCTTCCTCCAGTTTCAGGTGGTCAGTAAGGATCTAGTACTTAAAATGTTCTGTTGCATTCTCAGGTAGAATGTTCTCCAGTGCTTTCCTCAGTGAACTCCCTAAGATCAGGGGCTGTCAAAAATGGGATAGTTGGAGCAGGGCCTCTGTACATTTTCTCCTTTGTGGATGGAGGTTGTGAATAAACTTGTCTGTAGTCTGTGGGAGCAGATGACATCTGTTCAAGCGCTAGGGTCTCAAACTCTGACTTATGAGACGTAATGCGCTGGGGGAACGAGGGTACCTGGTTTGAGGTGGGTCGCTGTAATGTTCTGGTAGTGGTACTCTCTCAGGCACTGAGGAAGAAATGTCCACATTCCTAAAATATCCCATGAGATTCCAGGGTACTCATCCACTGTAGCTGGGTCCTGTTCTCTCACGGTAGTAGGCGGCGGTGGTGGCGTTGTACGTGGGGCTTGTGTCGGACGAGGCCGTTGTGGGGTATCTGGGCTCACCACTGGAGTAAGGGACCTGGAGACACTGGTTTGAGGGGGGCTCCCTTTCCCTGTATGCATTTTTCAAGTTCGAAATCTTGACTGACAGGACAACCTCATCATTTATGTCCTGTTGTAGTTGGTGACTGTCCTCTGCTTTGACCTCATCCTGGGAGTGCTTGTCGATGCTGCAGTGGCTCACCAAGCTCATAGTGCACTAGATGAGCTGGTGGATTAATCAATTTTAGTGGTAATCAATGTAATCAACTCTAGAGCGCATGCACGCTACCTGAGATGTGGCCTTGCATCCTTAATTTGTAATAACTAAATATGCGTAAAGTAACAGCAAATAACATAAATAATACTGAATTGTAGTGGTACAGAATACAATCGTATTGTAAACAATATTAAAATGTAAACACTTATACAGGCGGAATATTTTTAAAAAAATAATATTTGATTAATATTTAATCATTACATTAATTTACATCTTTATGGTCTACTTACAATTAAAGAAGACACACAAATGTTTCCTAAAAAAAAAAAAAATGCTAGTCTTTGTAAAATGTCTGGTAATAATGATGATATCATCTCATTTTATTCTTTAGGTACTAGTGTCTTTTGTTAAGTTAGTAGTACTTATTCATTAGATACTAGTACTTATCTAGCCTGTTGTCCAACAAAAAAGAATAGTGACATGTTTTAACTCCAAATTCACTTCGTAACATCAGTCAAACGTTTGAAATAACTTTATCAGTATATTTTATTAACAATAAACAGAATGAGGCAGAAATCATGCCATTTTACAATAAAGGCTGTCAGTTGGCATTGTATTTTAAATGTACTTTATTCTTATAAAAATACCAGAGATGGCTTCAAGAGCACAGATAAACCCATACATTGTCACAATCATTGTTAATTTTTCTTGAACAATTTTTTTTTGTTTCATCAGTAAAAGGTCTATCTGCGCACGGTATTTAGCTACGAGGCTACAGTACATAAACAGCTAAAGCTCATGTGTGGAGTTTCTGCGCGAGGGCGCCCCCCTGGCGACGAGAATGAATGAATAAAATTACAACATTTGAGTCCTCATTGTTGCTCACAAAACTCTAATTTGGCTAAAAATAACAAAAATAGTTAAGAACTCTGAGGTACACATTTGCAAATCCTTACGGTTTTCTCCAGTGTAGAGAAGTGTCATTTTTATTTTATCTTTTGTGCTTTTGTCTAGCAGCTATATTTATTATTATAATTATTCTTAAATACACCGTCACAGCAGGACCAGCAAGGACACTGATTATGATTATGATGTTTCAGGAGTTTTCCTGTTTTTGTACTTTGTTATAGACTATTTAGATTATGCACTTATAAGCCAATTATAAGCAGGTGCAGTTGTAGTATTTATTTATTTTTTTTTCTTGATGAACTTTTTTTAGACTGCATTGGAAATAGGAATTTCGGTTATTTTATTTTTCCTAACCGACCAACGGTCGTAAAGATTATGTTTAATTACAATTCAATTTGAATTGATACGTGTAATGATTGCGGCGGAGGCATGCAGATCCATATGCAATCTTTTATTTCAGAGTCGACAGGCAGGATCAAAACACCGGCAATCAGAACAATTGGGATGAGACAGAATCAGGGTCGAGGTACACAGGCAGATATCGGGGCAGGCAGAATAAAAATAACAGTCCAAGGTAACAACAGGAGAAAACAAAACACGGGAAGGAATGCTTAGAAATGGTTTAGAGCAAATCAAGACTTCGCGGTGAGTGGGTTTTTGTTTGTTTTATGCAGGGTGTAATGAGTGTGTGGGTGTGGTAATGAGCTGCAGGTGTGTGTGTGTAAACAGGAGTGAGGCATGATGGGTGATGGAGTTCGCGAATCCGGACACAGTTCTGGCTGGAGTGCCCTCTGGTGGACACCACGAGGGACTCCAGCTGGATATCATGACATAGCCCCTCCCCTAGGAGCGGCTTCCAGACGCTCAAAACAGAAAAAAAAAAAAAATATATATATATATATATTGTCCAGAAGGGGGTTGAAGCAGAGGCAGAACTGGGGAACATACAGGGGCCAGGAACAAAGTCACAAATCGGTGGTGGACCTGAGACGCCCTCCAGGTGGCAGACACCCCTTCCAGGGCGGCGCAGAGAGCACTGGCAGGACCACAGCCCTCCAGGGCGGGGCCAGCGGGACTGGAACGGAGAGCACAGAGAGGTTAATTATGGCCTCTGTGGCCGAGACAGTACCTACTTCGAGCTCGTAGGTGGGCCAAGGAGTAGCAGGCGGGACAGAGACCCTCCAGAGTGGAGCAGGCGACAGAGAGACCCTCCAGGGCGAAGCAGACGGCAGAAACGCCCTCCAGGTGGTCCCTGTGTTCGAAACAGGGCAGGATCTTGTCAGAGGTCTCAGTAGTTGCAAACACTTTAGCAAAACTGTTTTAATTTCCTATTGTCTAAACAACTGAAAAAATGACACAGTAACTGAAAAGCTTGACACTTGTAAATATGTTGACCTGATGCTAATTCACATTATTATAATTCTGAGCATCACACATGATCAGTTTTTTTCACGCATCCTGATTTTGCCAAGTTCGATGTGTCCTTAGGTCAACATATTTAACATAAGGTCTGACCTTATCCATGAGTAATGCCTAAAATGATAGATGACTGACACTGATGTCCAAGCACCAAACACTAATTGGTTAATCACAATGTTGTCCAAGGGTCAACAAAGATGCTGACCCAGGGGCATGTTGCACTTGGTAAAATCAGGTTTCCACAACTTCCTCTTTACAGTCCGGCATGTCGCCACAATATCCTTCACTTCTCTCTTTTTCATACTGTCAGAGAGAATTAAACCACTAGTCATGTCTTATCCTAAAGGAAAAGAAATTCAAACATATGAAACTGTGTTTATGAGTTGCTAGTGTCTGTATTATTATATATTATAATACATAATACTATTATAATACTATATTATCTTTAAAAAACTGCTGAATAGTATAATGGCAATAATAGAAATAATAAGAATTAACTGAACCTCATTTGTAAAACAAATGCTGTAAACTTTATGTACACACATTTACACAAAATAAACTTTTTAAAGGTGTTTATTATATGCACAAATTTTTTGATAATACTTTACAAAAAAGAAGGAAAACAAAAACAAAAACCTATTTGCATTAAATACAAATGATGCGCTCCTGGGAGAGAAAGATGAAATGAATACTTGCTTACTCTGTTTGGTAGCGAAGGAATGAATCAAGCTAAGCTAATATTATAGCGAAATAGTGATTGGTTATTCCAAAGGTAATATTTAAAAGAAATATTATCCTTACTTTGTTTAAAGTTTTTATTAAAAAAAAATAATAGCCGTAATCATTATTAGATATATTGATATATAAAAAGAAAATCGTTGACCAAATTGTGTGCAGTGCAGCACACACTCATTACACCCTGCATAAAAGCCACAACCAAACGCCCATTCACCGATTTGCTGACCCAGAGCCAATGACACTGCACAAAATGGCCGCCATTCCAGAGCCACGGTCACAGTCAAAGATGGCCGCCACTCCAGAGCCACAGCCACAGTCCAAGATGGCCGCCATTTCTGAGCCACAACAACAGCACAAGATGGCCGCTAACCCAGAGCCACTGCACAAGTTGACCACCCATCCAGAGCCATTACTCAAGATGGCTGCCACACCAGAGCCTCCAGCCT
>JAUMHE010000021.1:338606-357716 GCA_032359235.1 Enteromius mattozi
AAATATATTCACACAGAAAACAGTTATTTTAAATTGAAATAATATTTCACAATATTACATTTTTTTCTGGATTTTTAGTCTAATAAATGCAGCCTTGATGAGCAGAAGAAACATCTTTAAAAACCATTAAATATCTTACTGTTCTAAATCTTTTGAACGGTAGTGTATATACACACACATGCACATAATATATAATATAAATTATTATGAATATAAATATATACATGTAAATATTTTCAAAATATATACTGTATGTGTGTATTGAAATATACATATAAATATATAAATTGAAATTTGGATTACTGTATGAATTTGACAACATTGAACAAAAATATGTCTTCGATATGCTTTATAACTACAGATCTGTGAATAAATTGTCATAATTAGTTCAAAACAACAAAAACATTTACGCTCTGTCAAGTCGAGTTAAGTCACCTTTATTTAAATCGTGCAGTACAGATTCAGATTGTCTCAAAACTTACATTGGACTGAATTCTGTGAATCCAGCTTCCTGTCATTCCCATTTAAATTCCAACTCAACATTCACCTGGCCAATTCCCCATTTCGATTCCCACTCCACCTTATAATCAAAAAATTAACCATTTCTTAAATCTAGAACTCTCCTCAACCCAGCTACAAAACAAGTCCTAAAAAGAGAGAAGTGAAACATATGAGGTCACAAACAGGGGTCAACGATTTTGTTTTCTCTTCCTCAGTACAAGATCGGCCAGTTATACATGATCAGCAAGCACAGCAGTGAGCAGAGCGGAGGAGGCGAAGGGGTTGAGGTTGTCCGTAATGAACCCTGCACAGACCCCAAACACGGAGCCGGACAGATCACAGAGAAACGCATCTACCTCAACAGGTGAGGCCGCACACGCGCACACACACACACACACACACACACACACGTGCATGCATAAGCGATCCTGTTTCTTTCACGGTTTACATCACCCACCTGCCAACGAGCCAGCGATCAGCTATTATTGATGACTGCAGCTAACACCTTTATGCATGCAGCACGGCTCCATCCATCGCTCACTTTCCCTCCAAAAACACCTTCTCTCTTCCTGTCAGGCTTCAAGCAGAATCACACATCAGCGTAAGCGTCCGACAGAAGATCACGTACACATTCAGTCTGATATCATCCCACGCCGTCAACATGCACACACACTTATTGTAATTGCCTGTTTTCTTGTGTTCCTTACACTCTCGCCCTACAAGGACAACACACACACACACAGTCAGTCATTAGATGCTGTTGTGAATATGAATTACTGCACCTCTAGCAGTAAAACAAATTTTTCAAGCCATTAATGTGTTAGCAAAGACCAAAAGGGCAGAGCATTAAGTTCCTAATGGTCAAATAAATCTTATCGCGGAGCATGTGAGTCTAATTCAAATGCTGATATTACCACAGACGAGATCATTATATGCTGTTTACAAGAACATCACGCTGAACCGCTGCATTGTAATTATGAATAATTTAACTTGTATCGTCAAGATACGAGCAGCAGAGGATCGTAACGTAATGGCAGTGTTTTGGGGCGGGAATGTGCTGTTCGGCGGGAAATGTCTGTCACTTCAGGAATAGGAAAGAGAGAGTGTGTGTGTGAGAAGGCGCTCGACACAACTGGCTGACCATGAATGATCTACATCTTTTCTTCTCCACCCCTCTCTTCTCATCCTCTGTCCATCCATCCATCACTCAAGTCCTCAGGCTGTAAATCTCGAGCGCTGTCTGTGCTGCCTTATCTTACAGTGCTGAGTTCATTATCTCTCTCGCTCGGTATGGGGTTTTTGTGGACTCTGACTGTGTTTTTGTAAGGGACAGATGGCACTGGACACTTCTGGAAGTAAGACTTGTGGCTTGTGACGCTCGTTTGACCTCTTGACCCGAGACACAAGCACACACGCACTTAAAAGTATTTGGATGCTTGACTTTAAATGACTTGCACTGCACAAGATAGAACATATTAAAACAAACAGTGACTGCAAACAAATTATGCAAGACATTTTATCAGAACTAACTTTTTTCAGTTAGTTAAACATTAAGCATCAAGTCTTTTACATTCAGCAAGCATTTATATAATTTATATAATATATTTATATAATATATTTTAATATTACAAATTAATCACATCCAAAATAAAGGTTTTGTTTACTGTGTATATTAAATATGCATCTATAAAGACACACACATACAGTGTATATTTTGTCAGTATTTATATTCATAAAATTTATATTATATATAAATATATTTAATATATAAAAATTACATATTTTAACATATTAAATATATACATGCATGTGTGTGTCTTTATATATACAAAATAAATATACACAGGACACACACATATATTGTGTACACAAAAACTTTTATTTTAAATGCAGTTAATCATGATTAATTGTTGCCCAGCCCAGCACTAATTTTAATATGTGAAATTTATTTTTTGTGATTGCAAAGCTGAATTTTCAGCAGCCATTCAGTCTTACATGATCTTTCAGAAATAATTCTAATATGCCGATTTGCTGCTCAAGAAACATTTGTGCTATTTATCAGCTGTGCTACTTTTTGCGTGGAACTATTCTGTCAAAAATTAAAAAAACAGTATTTGTTTTAAATAGAAAATCGTTCGTAACAAATTGAAGGTCTTTTTATTGATTTAATGTGACTTTTTCTTCACAAAGAAATCTTACCAACCCCAAGTTTTGGAATAATATTCTATATATTTTATCATTTAAAACCTAAAAGTTGATCCTGTCCTTTTAATAACTTTGCATCAAGGCCTAATTAAAATTTTGTTAAAATTATATACATTAGGTATCAAAATTTTACAGCAAGGTTTAAGTTAACCTTTACATATACAATTAAACACTGTTAATTCATATTTTTTTCATAGTTTAGCCTAAAATATGTTAATTTAGGAAATTAAGATTAATCTAGATAATGTAGAAATTAACATAAATCCAGATTAATAATGCTGTGAAAGTATTATTTATTGTTAGTTCATAATACCAATTATACAGAGAAACATTAAAAGGTAACAAACATTACAGACATTATTTGAAAGACATCTTAAAGTATAACAGAGTGTCTGTGAAGAGAAATATAAACCACTCCACAATGGTTTTGAACTACTAAGAAATTTGATCAACCAGCTTCACCAGAAAGATTGTGCTACAGTGGATGATGAGTTTTCACAGCTTTAGTTTTGAACTCCACGCTGCATTTCTGCATTATGCTAGCCAAATCAGTACCTAACTAACATACACCCACATGGAAATTCATGCTGGATTAAGCCGGGGGTTATTTCTGTCGTTTGTTTAATATGTTTGTTGTGTCATAACATCTTCTCATGTTTCTCTTTATCTCTCTGATCAGCAAACTGCCAAGCTGGATAAGAAAGTTTGTCCCCATGATATTTTATATCACAGAAACTGCCTGGAACTTCTACCCTTACACCGTCACAGGTAAATACACCAGTGTTTAAACAGATTTATGTTTCATGTTTTCTATTCAATACAACCAGCTGTGACCTAACCCCCTATTTCTCTTCTGCATACCTCTCTTTTTCTCCATCCACTGGTGTTTTACTATAGAGTACACAGTAAGTATTCTCATATGTTAGCTCACACTCATGCAGTTTGCTCTGGGCTCAACATAATCACCTCAATCTCTCTCCTTCTCGTGTTTCTCTCTCTCTTCCAAAAGTGTTCCTTCCTACCAAGGTTCCATGTCAAGATTGAGACGCACTTTAAGAATGACAACGGCTGTGATGAAAATGTGAGTGAGAGATGGCAACACACACACACACACTCACAGTGTGTGTTCTTACAGGAGATAATCCTCTTAAAGGAGGACGATTCATCAGCGGCACACGTAGCTTCCGCGTCCTTGTAAAGGCCATTGTGCTTGTGTCTGTCTCTGAAGCAGTCAGTAGTAACAGTCAGGCAAGATCCAAACACTCCACCTTCCTCCTGTGACACACAACACCTGCGCCTTCAAAGCAGGGCCTCAAACTACTGGTGTGGGTCAAAAAGATTTTGTTCAGACATGTGTGGAAAATCTAGGTCTCTTGTATTTAAAACAACAGAGCAGTCTAAACCAGAACTCACAGTGACGTGCCTTCAGTTAATGAATACCACATTTTTATTTTTGGGGCACTGCACTGCAAAAGTTTGGGGTCATGACTTCAACTGATTTTCTTTCTTTTTCCCCCATACAGCAAGTATGCATTAAATATATAAAAAAGTGACAGTAAAGACACGTTACAAAATAAAATAAATAAATTACATTGATACTCTTCCCTTGAATTTTTATATATATATATATTTATATATTTAGCCTAATTAATCTAACAAATATTATGTTGTGATGACCAAATTAATTATAATTTAAATGAGTAAATCATTTTAGCTTTTAGTCTTTTTTTATTTATTTAGACAAAAAAACAACAACAACTGCAGAATTGTAATGATGGCCATAAGACA
Organism: Enteromius mattozi; assembly: GCA_032359235.1. Taxonomy (NCBI): domain Eukaryota; kingdom Metazoa; phylum Chordata; class Actinopteri; order Cypriniformes; family Cyprinidae; genus Enteromius; species Enteromius mattozi. The sequence continues at coordinate 343,101 of JAUMHE010000021.1, forward strand.
ATATCATTAAAATAAACTTCATCTTATCAGTATTTGCCTGACTTTTAAAACTGTGCATCTTTTTAAAATAACTTCTCACCATGACATCAAATGTTTTTAGTTTCTTAATGGGGCTTAATGGGGAAAATTGCAGTGCTCTCAGGAAATACAATCTCATGCGTCGCTCCGAGGTCTTTCCATACATCAATAACCATAAAACTTCTCTAATAACTGCGTAAGTCTTAGACATTTTCTTTTTCAACTGGCCTGCAGGTAATGACAGTCTCCTGCTTTAAAGTGAACAAACAGACAATTTATTTAGCCATGTTGTCATTCAGACTTTTTACTTAGTACTTATTGTGATGAGTTGACTTATTACTGGTTTGCAGTGTGTTTGTTTGCATACTGCGAATGCCAGAGAGAGAGGCAGTTGTGCCCCGGAGTGCTCTCTGTTATTAAGAAATGAAAAATACGACTTAAACAAGATCCAACCTGCCACAAAGCGACTCAAAGATTTATGAGCGAGTCTGCCTGTGAGAAACAAAGTGAGAGGAAGATGGCGGGAGAGTTTTGTTATTGATACTTTGTAATTGATCCAACTTTCTCTCCACACATAAACGGCAGACACACTTCCTCATACACACACACATTTACACCTAAATTAAAACACAAAGAAGAAACCGCTGGGGCGGCACTCTTTCAAAAGTGTACCTTTAAGGTACTAATATAAGTTAAATAAGTTCCAGTAGGGTGTATCTTCTGAAACAGTTCCAGCTTTTGTACCTATTTTTCTGAGAGTGTATTATATTAACGCTAAATGAACAACAAGATATCTGTTTTGCATACAGGCACATTCAAACAAATGAAAGTAACACTGTCAACACATCAGAGGAAGAGTAAACATTACAACAGCTTTTCAACAAGATAAAAAGACAGAGAGAGGAAAGAACTGAGGAGAAAAAGAGCAGGGATTTGTAAAATACTTGCATTGCTTTTAACCATAAACAACATAAAAAGACTAAAGAACATCTGAAATGGAGAAACGAAATAGAGAACACAACTTATTTTCTTAATTGCTTATCTTTTAGATTCCAGCCGGTACAAGAAGCACCTGCAATGCTGCACAGTCAAAGCAGCCTTCCTTTAAGTTGAGGATTGCTATCTGCTTTCTTTTTCCACTGGCCTGCAGTAGTTTGCATAATTCAGTACTTCTGCCTATAGTAGGCTTGATTTTGCACTCTTTGTTTCCATGTTTTTGCATTAATTCAGAGTCTCTGCCTACGCCCTAGAGTCTTGTGTTTTGTATTGTGTCAAGGTTCTGTAATGTGCTACAGAATGCTTAACTGGTTGCATTGTGTGGTATTTCATACGAAGATCGCTCTTAGCACTGAAACGCATTCCCACTGTCTTCAATCAGATGCAGAAGCTTGTGCATTTGTAGGCCACTATGTTTACCGAACTTGAAGTTGCAGTGTCATTTTTCACTCGGGCATTAGGGACTTGCTGGAATAAGAAAGCAGCGTGTTCTTTGATATCTTGTTGGATTTGTCTGACCGTGCTGTCTGATGTTTTCTTGTGCAGGTGTTTGGTGACGACCCCACTTCAAAGGACAGTGTCTGCTTTTTGGATATTTTGAGTGATCCAATCCCTGACAAGCATTATAAGAAGTCGGAGGTACATAAACATTCATATATGCATAAATACATGCAAAACTAAATCAGGGCCGGGTAACATTCAGAATTTAAGAGTGGGCTCGTTTTCAGTTGATGAGCTGAAATGTGAATTGAATTGGCCACACGCCACAGGATGCTAAATTGGGATTTGAATCAGAACGGCAGAAAGAGGGATGTATGGAACTGCAATCTAGTCCAACACAAGTTTCGTCAAAACATAAATAAATAATTAATTTCGCCTAATTATGCCTATTTATCTCCCTGTTTGTACAGTAGGCTACTTTTTTTCCCTCAGCTCATTAGACTAAACTGAGTGCTGTCACATTAAAACGAACATCAAAGCATGTTTTATTTGACATACAGCAGGGGGTTGCAAACTTTTGATACAAAGGAGCCCCTAAATATAATGATCCCCCTAAGAGAGACACTTCTGATAAAATATAAGCAATTACACAGTTTTATGTGTAAAGAGCAAATTATACTTTTCGAGAAAAATATTAAAAACATCACATTTGTTTTATATAAAGCCATTAACTGGCTTTATAATGTCAGTGTATTAAAATCAACAGAAAAGTTGTGATTTATCTGATTTAATTAGAAATAAAAGGCAGACTCATAAATTCAAGTAAAAGTTTTGTTTAAAAGTCCCTGCTACATTTTTTCAGTCAGTAAGGTGCATTTCAAACACTGATTGTTAATATAACTGAATATTTCTGGAAATAGATAACATTTATGATAACATTTCTAGCCAGCCTAATTCATCCGAGAAATGAACACGAGAAATATTCAGCAAACATAATTGCTTGTACTTGCTTTAAATTGTAAATTTGTACCATGTTCGTAAACCAAGATTTGAATTGGAGTTGAACAGCTTTGGAGGTGAACAACTTTGACTCGCAAATAAGCATCTGTGTTCTTTAGGTCTTTGCGGCCTCACAGCATGCAGCGCAAATGTCTTCAGAGCTAGCATTTAAAGGACACAACAAAGACATAAGTACTGTGTCTGCACACAAGCACAGAAGCACAAACCGCAAGACAAGCATTACATAAAAACCACATTCCTCAGTGTGCTCTACTTAGAGATACAGTTCATTGGAATCTGCTGCCTTTTCGGTGGACAAATAATACATCAGAGGAAAGCATGTTTCCATGTTACACTCACAGATTCAGTCATGCGCAGCCTCAAATCCATAGCTGTCATATGCCGAGTTAGGAATAGGACAAATCCAAAAGGATTACAGTTTTCAATAAGAAAAAACAGCTGAGATACACTGAAGACAAGCTATTGTATCACTTCTACAGACAAAAGGGACCAAAACAAAACTTTAGGCATAGGTGAATCAATGTTCCAACATTATTATACTATATTATTTTATTTTATTTTATATTACTGTATATATTATATTACCGTAATTATTATCTTAACATATATATTATATTATAACAAATTGTTAAAAAACAGATTATGTTCTATATTTAATATTTGCTGTAATAAATGTATTAAAAAAAAGTACCAATAATTCAGTTTAGGCCTAATCATTGTTAATAATGGCTTTAAAATATATATGCTAGATGGATTTAATTTCCATTTTATCATCAAAAAGCAAAAGCTTTTCACTTAATGTAGACAAAATGATATTTATAAACTAATAAAATTAATGAATAAAATAATTAAAAATGTCTATAAATCTTTTTTTCTTTTATTAATACCTCATTTGCATTAAATAAATGTCAAGGCTAAATAGGAAAAATTAGGTACTAGCTAGTTTATAGCAGTTAGTCAACATTTGCATAAATATTGAAAAAATATTATTCACTTGCCGTGTTTTAAAAGGTTCCAAATTATCTTATTTCTTATGTCAGTATTTAAAAAAAATAATTATATATATTTTTTGTAACAGGAATGATGCATGCACTAACAGGAGTGCAGTTAAATATTACATTTCTGCTCATTAAAATGTGTTAATTATTTATAACAGCTTGCATGACAGTTCACCCAATATCAACTCCATAGATCATGTACTAAAAAATTTCAACTGATAAAACAGACACTCTTTTAAAAAAGTGCTGATACCAACATTTAATACTAGCTATTTTTCATGCTAGGTTAATTTAGGTTCATGCTAGATAATAGTTAATCAAACATATCAAATAAGTCTCACAACCAAAAGCATGAGATTTGTGCCTCTAACGCTTTAGAAATAGGACACCACATGATCGACTGTGAAATGTAATGTCACCCCTGCAAAGTAATTCATGCCCAGCATGCAACACACATACACACACACACACACACACACACACAAGAGCAAGCAATGATCTGCTCACTCAGCAGGCAACGTGTATCTACTTAAAACAAACAGGATCTGAGCAACTGGGTGTCACAGAAAACAGCCCGGGGACCCCTTGTGGACGGCTGGAGGAACACCACTAAACCCATCATGTGTTCCTACAAGAGAGTCACCTGTAGCTTTGAGGTCTACGGCTTCCAGGGACGAACGGAGGACTTCATTCACAGGGTACTGACCATAACATACCAAGCATTAACTCATGCTGTTCAGTCATGTATTTCCATCATGTGTCATATTACGGCATGTTGTGATTCATCATAGAACATTCGTGACATTCTGTTGGTGGGACACAGGCAGGCGGTGGCATGGATTGACGAGTGGCATGGTAAATGAGATGTAGTGCAATGCTTCATTACCATAATTAACCACATGCTCGGTTAAGTTCACACAAGAATCCTGATTTCTCGCTTGCTGTACGTCATCTATCTTAATTTTTCGCAAATACACTAAATACATAACAAATATTTGCACATGCAGGAATGACGCTCGAGCAGGTGAGAGAGTACGAGAGGAAACAGCAGGAGGAAACCAACAGCAAGCTCAAGAGTGACATTACCTGCACAGGTATGCTGAAATTATAACTCATTTGGAATTGACTTACTTATTGTGGACTCAACTTTGTGAAATTTAGATTTATTTTATCATCTGAAAGATGAAAAAAATAAGCTTTCCATTGATGTATGGTTTGTTAGGATAGGACAATATTTGAGCGAGAAAATCTGGAAACTGAAGGTGAAAAAAATACAAATTTTTAGGAAATCGCATTTAAAGTCGTCCAAATGAAGACCTTAGCAATGCATATTACTAATCAAAAATTAAGTTATAGATATATTTACGGTATTTACAAAATATCTGCATATTTACTTAATATCCTAATAATTTTCAGCATAATGGAAAAATCAATAATATTGACTCATACAATGTTTTTTTTAGGTTAATGCTACAAATGACTGGTTTTGTGCTCCAGGGTCACATTTATAATTTAACAACAAATCAGTATTTATGGCTATATTCATGGACAATTTAACAGTATAATGATTGTAATGTTTAGAGTAATTTAACAATAGTAATAATAATAGCTATATACAATTTTTAGACAACAAAATTCTAAAATGATTCTTTTTAAAAAATGTCCAATTTATATATTTTCTGAATAAAATGTTTAAAAAACATGTTTAAAACTCAAGATTACATACATCAAAAATCAGACTCTCTTATATGATTGAGTGACCAAATTTGCTTGTTGAATAGTAACCTAAATAAATATTTTAATTGATTTTCATAATGTTCCCAGATTCACGTTAGAGTTGGAATAGATTTTAGCCTTCCTGTGGCTCAAACAACGGAGCACGGCGCTAGCAACACCAAGGTCATAGGTTCAATTCCCAAGGAAAGCAAACGACTGATAAAATTTACCCTGAATAATGGTCACTTTGGATAAAAACAATGTAATTTCAATGTGAACTCACTGTTATCTCTCAGTATCCACACCGCCCTCTATTGGTGAACGTCTTATACTGCATCACAACTGTTACAGTTTAGTCAGCACTGTGATGCAACCTCATTAATATGGAAGTCATCGTCACTCATAAAAGCACTGTTGCAAAATGTGACGCTAAATCAGAATCATTTGTGACCAGAAATGATTTTCTTCTCTGCTTCACAGACTCTGCTCCTCCAGTGCGACCCAGCTTCACTCGCTCCATCTCGGTTACGGATGAATCGTCACTGAAAAAGATGGGGGTAAAGACTGTAGACATCCCAAGCTCTCCGTCTTGCCCTTCCTCCCACAAAAATCCCTTGAGATTAAACTCAACACCAGAATAGCACCACATCCATCGTCCACTGCCAGCACCTACATTTAACAAAATTCTGGACCTCGACATTCTCTTCTAACCAAAACTAGACAGACATTCCACATTGTCACTCTCTGCTCTCCGTTCCAGTTGCAGAGGCTGGCATCTGACAAAAACATCTTACTGAAGAATTGTAGATATTATGTAAAAAGACTCTGGCTTCTCATGAAGTGAAACCATAGTGCCTTAATTCACATTTCTCACAGACCTCAACAAAATGGATTGAACAAACGGTCTATTCCACAGCCTACGAACATGAAGGAGACCACAGAATGCAGAGGAAAAGCCTCTATTGACATAATCAGCAGACTGTTTCAGTGAAACCTGATCATATGGATCATGGCAATCGTGAGTGACTAGCTGAATTTGCTAGCTGGTTACGGGTTATTGAGAACAACCTCTGACCTTGTATCAATACATCGACAGATGCAATTGATTGTTTAGTCGTGGGGCACAGAGCGAGAACGTTATCAATAGTGCAATGGGTGATCAGATGAAAGACTACAATGGTTGAAGCATTTTGTGTTATCTGAAACCTGTCCGTGTAAGATGCCACTGGTGATGAATTGTAAGTGCAGAACCATAAATTCACATCATTGATTAATAAGACATTATGTCAAGCCGTTCAAACAAACCGAATATTAAATAATGTGCCATTTCTTCACATATATATTTGTTTTATAATAAACTTAAGGAATGCATGATACTCTGGTTAATAAACTGGTTTATTAAACGTAGCTAAAATAAATTTAATCAATTCAATGAATACATTTTTCAGTGCAGTATCAGTAGATATTAAATATTAAATACTAATTTGCTTTTTTTTACATTAAGATCTTTTCCATCATATAACACTCACTTGAAATACTTTAAAATTGTTGTTGTTGTTCAAAATGAACATAATATTGTACAATTTTCTATTTTCATGTCATTTATACCTGTGATGAACTCTCAATTTTCCAATTTTCAGTGTCACATGATCCTTCAGAATGTCCTCAACAATCATTTTTGTCATAGTTTATGTTGAAAACTACGGTGCCACTAAATTTTTTCGAAACCATGATACATTTTTTCAGAATTCTTTGATATATTTACTTTAATAGTTCAACTAGTTTAGTTTACTAGTTCTTTAAAATGTATTGGATTCTTCCTGAATTATAGTATCAATTTCTCCAAACTTTTTTTTTTTTATATAAAACTGCATCCCTATAGGTTAAAAGTATACTTACAGCAGTATACTTGTTAATAACTCACTTCTTGGGGTAAAAGACCCAAAAAGCGTCAATATAAAGTGACTTTGTAAACAAAAGTCTGAGCGTAGGCATCTTGTAAGCTTGAAGCGTTCTAGGAACTGGGTTTTTTTTTTTTTCTGTCATATTCACCTTTTCTCTTCACATATAATTGCAAAGATCCTTGCTGCTTCCTCCTGTGGCTATTACTGTATTCATTCATTCCTAGCGTTTTATTTCCTTCTTTTTATCTTTCTGACGAAGGGATGTGGAAGGCAAAGATTGAGTCCATGTTTCCTGAAGTCTTCTAGTAGTGCTCAAAGGACTCCAGGCTGTTCTGTTACAGCTCTGGCTCTCTCTTTCTTTCAATTTCTCACTATCTTCAGCATTCTCTCTTCCTTTCCCATGCTGCTCCTCCTTCACATCCCAGTTTCTATCTCTCTCAGGAGAACATTTCTGATGTATAAATTTCATTAGAAGAAAGCTAAGGCAGTAGCACTAGTGCAGGCAGTGTAAAAGATCAGCTCTCTCTACCAAAATAGAATAAATAGCGCAATTGAATAAAATGTCTTAAATTGTAGGACCTACACAATAATAATCTAATTTAAACACTAGTAATACTGTGCATGATTTGATTTGATATTGACCTCTTTATTTTTTTATTTTTTTGTTTTTTTGGTCGTTTTAAAGCCTAAGAGCACCCAGTCCTAATCCACTTCATCACACTGAAAAGAGCAGCTAGGATATTCATCAAAAATTCACCTTTTATATTCTCACGGAGAAAGTAGAAGACGGAATGATGTTTTCAAGCCTAAGATAGTGTAATACAGCTTTATTTCTAAGAAAAAAACAAAAACTATCATGCATATTTACTAGTGCTGTCAAACAATTAATCACATCCAAAATAAAGGTTTTTGTTTACATATGTGTGTATATACTGCGCATATTTATTAAGTAGCTATATATAAATACAAACACATGCTTGTATATATTTTTAAGAAAAATATATATATGAAATATATTTATATATAATCTAAAACATAAGAATATATATATATATGTAAATATTTTCAATATATACACTATATGTGTGTATTTATATATCAATAATTAATAAACAGTACACATGCATATATTATGTAAACAATTATTTTTATTTTGGATGTGATTAATCATGAGTAATCGTTTGACAGCATTAATATTTACCATGACTTACAGAAGACATCTACTAAAATCCCATTCAGCGTAACAATTTCATAGTGTAACAAACTCTTGTCAGGAATATTTAGAACAGAATCATTTGATGACATATTATATTTAAGGATGACATTGCCACACAAAAATACTTAGGTCTTGTCAGCAAAGGTTTTGTAAAAATTACTGAAAATATCAATAAAAAAAATTGTATGACCACATATTCTTTTATATATTTGAATCTGTTACGCTGAATGATGATGGTTTGTTACACTCAGTATAGAACATTGGTGTTGACATGTTTTTAGTTTTACACATATAAAAAATGCTTTAAAATATTAATTACACATTCCTCATTCATCAAAATGCTATCTATACAGTGATACTGTAATATAATGGATGACATTGAGAATTTGCATTACACCGTATCACAAAAACTTTATCCTAAATCATGAATCTACTTCAGCATATATTGCAGGCTAATAACTTATATTAAATGGTGAGATTGACTAATGTTAAATCACAGTTATTCACAAAATCTGTATATTTTGTGCATTTCAAGAAAATGACATGTGGTTTTGCACAAAAGGTGAAATTATGTAGTTTAGAGCAATAAATTAACTGCAACATGACTATGTATATGTATGTATAATTATGTATATTTAGTTTTGATGTAAATTTACTTTTATACAGATACCAAAATGGGACATCTCGTCTTTGACCCATCTGCAGCATATCTAGCTTCATAAATGTCATTAATATCTGACCCCCCATATTATCTCAAAGAGATAAACTGCATTGAGATAGAGAACATCAATCTGCACTGTGTGCCACAACCGTTAAATGTCAACAGACTATACATATTTAACAGTAGACACACCTGACAACAGTAAAATCACTTAGCTTCACATAGAAATCACTGTAAACTGCAAAGTGAATTTCACAGCAGAACAGATGAGCTGGATTGAAGACAGAAGACTGACCCAAGCCCTGCGAACTAACCCAGATACCAATGCCTTTTTTGTCTGTCTCTAATCATTATTATCATAATAAAGTATAGGTGGGTTAAAAGGATCTCAAGGGTAATTTATGAGCAGTAATTATATTGCTGAAGCCACCTCCAGCCGACACACGGGCACACGCACAAGCATCCCCTCATGCAAGCAAATGTAGAGAGTTACGCATGCACGCACATACTCCCCCAAGAGGGTGGGAATGTTTGGGAGGCATTCATTGAAATTCAGGCCCTAAACATAGCAATCAGCACAACCATAAAGGACCCAAATTTAATTGGCCCACCCAGCCCATTAATTACATAGCCAGAACTGCACTGCAACACAGCATATGTTCCCTAATAAAGCCCAATGGATCTTAATAGAGATGTATTATTGATTCACAAAGGTGGAATTAAACTTTTCCATATAAGCAGAGAACCCATGAAGCATTGGGAAAACTGTACACTCTCACACACATGTATTAACAAAAGGTTACACATATATACTCTTGCGTGTTGTCATGGACACAAATATAGGTAGAAAATAGTTAGTGGTCATTATAGGGCATTATGTGGCTGCACACACAAACAAACACACAGGGCATGACATACAAGGGTCAAAATATGTCATTACATAATGAGACATCACCAACAAGCAACCGAAAACCTTATCCACCCTAAACATGACCGTAATAGTAATGAGATCATATCCAGAAAACCAGATGCCTCACCTGCATTTGGTTGTTATTATAAGCAACTCTGCCTAAAACTTCATCTCGGTCTCTTCTTTTTCCTCATTCCTTTTCACTTTTTACATTCATCAACATTTTGCTTTATGTGTATGTATGTATAGGTCAGAAAAGCCAGAAATCCAGACATTTTCTGCATTGTTACAAACAACTAAATAAACAGGTATAGAAGAGATAGAGAGAAAATGAGGTATCTAGATAGATAGATAGATAGATATTGTTGCAAATGAGAAAATAAGCTGCCAAAAGGAGATGTTGTGAGGTTCTGATGGATGGATTTGACTCACTTCTGGATAGAAATTTGTCCTCAAATATGATTAAGTAGGTACACACACACACAGAGGCACAAGCTGTCATTTATTCTAAATATTAAATATTTAACAAAGGGTCATTGCACACTTGAGGACTATAAATAAACAAATGATGCAATCATTACATCATCAAAGCTGTAAACCCCCACCACTTCTCCATTCATCTTTAGAAGAAAGAGCTGAAGTTAAATTACTGCACCAGTTTGCATGATGTACCTGCTGCCTTGGGAATGGCATCGAATCCCTGTCCTACGCCATCAACAAGGACATCTCTGCGTGATTTGTTGGAGGCCTTGAGAGGTTTGACATCACTACAATCAATATCAGTTATTCATGAATTAATAATGACAAGCGCTGTAAGCCATTCGCAGTTTTGGAACTTCCGCCGAAACGTAGACGCTGATTTAGACACGCCCACTTCTTCATAAACCCCACCCTTAAAAATACATTTGAGGCCTATGACAGCGAGTAAAACCGCCGGGGGCCGTGGGGACCGTCAGCTGTCGTCAAAAGTGAATAATGCCCGGTGTCCTGACATATTACTAACAACGATAATTACTGTATCGGCATTACTGTTTAGGGTGGCGTAGGTGTAGACGTTATTAAAACACAATAAAACAGGTAAAAAATAAATAATTGTTGGTTTCCGGCCGTAGCTGTGTCCTTTCTACCCTGAATAGCACATTCCTGTATTTGCATTACACTGGGGGTTGGGGTACACTGTATATAAAAAAATAATAATGATAAAAATAAAATAATAAAATAAAATAGGCAACTTGATGCAAAAAGGACTTCTGAGTTTTTAGTTCTTCTCAGTTAAGATACTTTGTTTAGCTTATGTAAATTTCTTTGTTCACGTAGTGCTGGTTGTCTTGTTTTACTAATAGAAAAATCTATTCACAGCAACTGAAACAACAAAATGTCCTTGAGGTAATTTATTTTTCTTCTGTTTCCTGGAGGAAAAGAAGAATGTGTGAAAAGTTACCACATTTTTTGTTTATTTACAAATCATAAACTTTAATGGATATTCAGTCTAATATGTAGACAATGCTGTCTTTGCTTTTAAAACATCTTACCATATCCAGGGATATCCAGGGAATGGATATAAAGGACTGAAGATACTCTCTAGGCCTCACAACTATATGCACACAAGCCTCAAGAAAGGTGGCAATCACAAATGTTAAAAAGATGAGGTCTTTTCATCACAGTACAACAAATAATTAACAATAATGATAAAACACCACCAACAACAAAAAAAGTTTAAATGAAGTCAGCAAACAGCAAAACAATAATCCTGTTACAGTAGCTAATCAATTCATGATGCAATCAAAAGCCTTGACATTGCAACAATATGAAATTATTTGTTCAGACAACTGTGTTTGACTAGTTGGGGCAACATTTGGGGTATTTTTGTCGGTCTGACAAAAGACGGTTTTTATGCAGTTTCAAGAAAATATAATTTTTTTTGGTATTTGAGACTCAGGTTTCATAAACAGAAAAACATGCAGTTTAATTTTTTACACCTATAGTTGTAGAAGTTGGTCAACCATAATTTGAAATATAAACCATACCTTATAAAGGTAGCATTTTTTGTTGTCGAACTGTACTACCTACTTTTTTAATGGGAGGTATAGCAAAATCTGACAGAGTAGCACAAATCGACAGAACACCTGTTGCAACAGATCACTGTCAGAGCTACAGTATTATGCTCTTAGCTTACCATTAATGTGCAAAATGATTGATAGGTAGTGTGGCTGCTATAAGGCAAATTAGCTGTATCACAGTCACGTTTTTATTACATAATTTATTTATTATGCTTATTATAAATGAATTTCTTTGCTTACAAAAGAAGCTTTCTAAAGCTTACTTCAGGTGTCATATCGTGTGACACTGTATTCAGTAACTTCTCTAAATCTACTGTAATATTGTCATTCCAAGTGCCATTCCAAATAAAAATGCTTACAGCAGCTTGTAAGTAATTATAGAATGAATTATTCAATAATTAGTCTATAGTTCATTAACTCACTTACTTCATTAATTACACTGAAAAAAAAAATTAGCAAAATATGGAACACGATTTATGGAATATACTGAGTAAACCGGTTGCAAATTTAAACTGGTAATGCATTGCTGTTCATATAATCTTGAAACACCTCCCACAGGATACAAAGGGCCCTGAAGCGCTTTTCCAATGTACAGATTCTCAGATAAGTCAGGGCCCTCATGGACAAAACAGAAAGGCTGACCTTCAGTAGATGGGGGAGATGGTTGACTGTGTGCTCATGAATATTTATTAGCTGAGAGGGGTGATCTCCCCGCGGGCTTAATGCTGCAGCTCATATCAAAAGTTTCATTACTACGAAACTAAAAACTACTAGCAACAAAAACCAGAGGCGGCCAAAGTGGAGCACATGGGCGAGGGGGAAACAGAGAAACGGTTTGAAAAACAGACAGAAAAGACAAAGGGAGAGATGAAGTGGCGGAGTTGTATCAGTGATGTAGTGTGATAGGGCTCTTGACCCTAATCTCAGATTCTCTTGTTTAATTGAGGTTGTAATTACTCTCTCTCTCTCTCACTCCCGCCATGCTGTTCAGATTGTTATCTACATACTGAAAGAGCTTATAATCACTAACTCAAGAGGCACAGCTCCTGAGACTTAGAGAGCCCTCTCGCTTTCTCTCCTCCCCTCTCTACTCTAAAGAGTCTTTTATACCTCTTCGCTCGACTCTATTCCTCCTTTCCTCTCCGTCTGACCTACAAATTCATACCCCGTCTCTGCTGCACTTTGTTGCATTCAAACACCATCCATTACATCATTTCAGAGCTTAAAAAAGCTTAATCATATTAAACATGACTGCGCTTAACTGAGCGTTAAGTCCTTGACTGTGGATCAGAACATTTCAATTGAAACCGAATACAACGGCCCGTGCTGAATGGAGCTGATCGGCTGGACAGAAGGAGAGATTCAAAGCTGTATTGACCTTGTATGCTTGGCAGTGTTGACATATGTAAGGTAATGATGTGACGGTCATTATGTAATCATTTTCTCTGGGTTCATTTGGCCCCCACAGTTCCACCTGTTCAAACAGGCATCCAGCAGGGACAACAGATCCTCCGCAATGTGTTTCTACTCAGCTAACGCTCAAACACTGACACGCGCTTCGTATACGTGTGTCTGCTTCATATGTTGACCTCTACTCTGTGATTCACCGTCCTTAAGACAAAAAAAGGATACAGTGAAAGTGGGAAGGACGGGTCAGGTGCGTCCTGCTGTCCCACAGCTGTAACCACTTGTAGGTAATTCTACTCGCACTTCTTTCCAGATTCAATGTCACTCCAATATATCAATGTCTTAAAATAACAAATGAGGTCTTATGGATATATTGTAGGTTCCACAGCATCGTTCACTTACACCTCGACATATAAACAGCAAACTATATTTGATTCATCTGAATGTTTATTGCCACTGTAGGAGTTTCAGTTTACATGACAAATGGCTATATAACAACGTAGCCAACAAGAAATGTCACAATGAGTGACAAAAGTTTGATTCCTATAAGCTCATTCTAAAATGCATTTTAGAATAATAATTTATCACTAACTGACTGTAATACATTTGTTTGAACCTGGAGACTTGGGTGATGAAAATGAAAAGTGAGAGGCTGGGTTAAAAAGTTGGGCTTTATACTGCTTGCCGGCCAGTGATGACATATAGCCTATGTGTTTTTATTTTTCCAAAGGAACCAGTACAAGGTGATCTATTTCCTGTTATTCTGACAACATGTGGGTTTTTGTCATTTGAATTATAAGCCATCCAGCCACTGTATTAATGATATAACAGATATTAACAGACAAATTTTAAGAGAATACTTTTATTCTGCAAGGGCAGAAATGATAGGAAAAAGTTTAATTTAATTAATTTCATTACATTTATTGTGGGGTAGATGCATTTCATATGTATGGCAACAAATTTCGTATCATATGCACATGAGTGCTGCATATTACACAAATGCCAAAGACGTGTGTCATACTGTATGTACACCAAAGTCTGTTTTTCTATACGCATTATCATGAGACCAGGCTCATTTTAAAATATACCCTCAGATTGCACATTTTCAAATAGTTTTATCTCTGCTAAATATTGTCTTAACAAACCATATGGAAAGCATAAATCTTTTTTCTTTTTTTTATGACTCTTATGACTGGTTACCCTTTCAGTCGAATCACTTCGACGTTACATATGGGAACTCGCCAGAGAGACCAATTGCCTTTGAGCTTT